>PVJO010001149.1:0-52500 GCA_004026905.1 Hystrix cristata
AGCTCTGATCATTTTAATACTTCCATTATCTGTTTAGTTGTATCTTCTGCACATCATCTATATGTTTTTCAATCTTCTGTCATCATTTTGAATAACTCAGTTGTGTGCCTGTGCTTTCCTTCTGCTTGATGCCCCCAGGATTGACTTTGGGGGAGTTGGTAATTTTGGGAAGTAGTTTGTTGCCTTGTCTTCTCATGTTTTTATTATTTTTTGGTTGTTTTGTTTTATACCTAGGTTTGCAGGTACTTATACTAGTGAAAAGACTGTTGCTAGAGGGCAGAGATCTTTAGTGTGCTTTTCAGTGATGCATTCTGGGCATAGTTAATTATAATACTTTGACTCTGTCTCAAGATCCAATGACCTCTGTTAATTTGGGAGGGGAGGATCCAGTGCAGTTGACCTAGCACACAGTTCTGTAGGAATGGACTGTAGTATGTACAGTATTGTTAATGTCACAAAGGTAATCTGGGTGTTGCCATACAGAGAAAACCCATTAATAGCACAGTTACAGTGCTGACAGTATCAAGGAAATGAGCAACAGTGATATCGTTCAAGACAGTTTGGATATTGACATACTATAAGAACCAATAATGTACCACCTTCAACCACAGAAAAGAAACCCACAGTATAGTAAAGTATAAACTCTAAGACAGCAGTATAGTATAAACACTGAGACAACCCAGATATTGACGCGTAGCACATATGTACTAAATGCAACAACTGTGCCTTCACTAATGATAGAAAGGAGTTCAACAATAAGAACATAGCATTAACTATTCAAGGATTAACACAGCTTAATGATATGAATGATGTAGGAATTCAGAGCAGGAGATTGCAAGAGGAAGAATTTGAAAAATTAAACAGTGGGGAATGAGAAAGAAAGAGAACTGAGACAAAGGATCCTATTATGTGAAACAGTATTTATAGAATTACATAAAGGAAACAACAACAAAATAACAAGAAATAAAAGAGGAAAGAAAAAAGGGAGGGAAGAACAGAAATCATAAAGTTAAGAAAACACTATAAAGAAAAGGATAGGAAAAAGGGGAAAAAAAAGTTTAAAAAAAGAACAAACAAGGACAAAGAAATTCCTCAGACCCCAATAGACCAGTGAAGAAGAAAGAGGAAAAGGAAAAAAAAAAGACCAAAACCAAAAAAAGAAATTTATCTGTTTTTGAATGAGTGGTTTTTTACCTGCATCTACAGTTTTGGAATGTAGGAATTCATGATTTTCTCTGCCTAGTGTTGCAGATTCATTCAAGAGCCCCTCTGTTTATCCCAGGCTGTTGCAATGTTCATGCCAAGATGTGTCCTGATATGTCCCTGTTTGTGCTGATAGATAAAGAAGGCAGTCAGACCCCAGATCTGTGCTGGATGCAGGCAGTGAGGCAAGGGCTCAAATTCTCAGTGCTGGCACTTTTAGAGTCAGTGCAGCTGAAGGGGGCCTGGCCTCCCTCCTCAAGGAACTGGGCTCATGTCCTTCCCAGCTCGTGGTCCAAGCCCTCAGCAGGTCTCTTTCTGGCCTGCTTCCTGCCTTTGGCTATCTCCCCTGGCTGTCTCTCACCCAGTCACCATGGGAGAATAACACTGGGACACTGAAGTGAAGTCATCCCCTAGCATTTCTGAATCCCAGATTCCAATATCAACCTCTTCCCAGAATGGCACCCAACTAAGCACTCTTTAGCTGCATGGTGGTTGCTTGTGCTGCGATCCAGCTGTTGCCTGCCTGTAGGAGTCCCCTTGGAATAAAACCCCACACTCTCCGGTGCAGCTCGCAGCAACTCTGGACCTCCCCTGGAACCTGTGTTGCTGGCCCAGTCTGCTGTGACCTTTACTCCTTGGAGCCCCCAGCGCTTATCTTGCTTCTTACAAAGCCAGGCTCTCCTCACTGTTAGCTGGGGAAAGAGCCCAAAACTGTTTGTTTCTTTCTCTTTGTTGTGGTCCATCTCAGACTTCTCTCTGTGGCTTTAAATTTTTCTGTCAGTTCCTTCCTAATTCCCGGCAATCTGCTTCTCTTTTTTTCTACCCCAGATTTCCCAGGTTTTGAATTTCAGATCTCTGAGAGGCTGAATTTTGCTGCCATTTACCACTCTGCCATCTTGATTTTCATGTTTATTTAAAGAACTTATTTTCCCTAACAGCTTTTTAAAAAATAATATTGGAGGGTTGCTGGGGAATGAATCCAGGGCCTTATGAATATTGTGCATGCTAAACACATGGCTCTCTTTCCCACCTCACCCCCAAATACTGTAACCTGAGGTACTCTTAAGGGGTGGCTGGATGGATGGGAGGAAGGCAGCTGCAGTTGCTTTTGTAATCAAAGGGTGAGACTTTGCATCTTTCTTTAGTTAATGAAATAGGGAATTTTCCTAGACAAGTCACCTTTAAGGTAGAAATTAGCATGTGTATATTATTTTAGAAAATAATTAGAAAAATATTACCTCAGATACCAGTGGGAGAATTTCATTTGAAGAAATTGGAGGGTTTTTTTTTTCCTTCAGTTTTTATTTTGTTAGTACATGTTTGCAGTCCATAATGATTATATTCCTTGTGGGGAGTTGATACATATACATAACACACCTTAATTCTTTGTCTCCTTCTCTTCCCTTACTGCCCTCCCCTCCATCTCTTGGTCTGTTTCCCTTTTGCAAAAAATTTATCTCCCTGTTTCTTATTATCTTTTTTATTTAGATCTTTATGTTTTAGGTTTCTCATATAAGAGAAGCCATATGATATTTAATTTTATGTCCAGTTCGTATCACTTTAACATTGTGGTTTAAAGGTGCCTCATTTTCCCACAATGATTCAAATTTATTCTTCTTTATAGAAGAGTAGTACTGCATTGTATATGAATACCAGACTTTATTCATTCATCTATTAATGGACATATAGGCTGCTTGTAAGATTTCTTGTGCCAAGACATTCTAAAATGTATTTAGATTGTGCATTGTAGTCATGTGGTATGTCAATTCAAGAACAAATATTGAGGCGTATTTCACTTTTGAATGCTCCCTGCTCGTCAAGTAGCTATCTAGCATCTCTCTCTTACCCCCTTTCCACCATCTTTGAATAAAATTGTCTTTTAAAAAATAAGAATATTAAAAATTGAGTAAAAAATTATTTTATTTCGTACATTTATTTCCTTTGGCTACCAAATTGACTTCCTTTTTGATGTTTCTCATTTTTGCCTCTTAGAATCACCATTTTCGTAGTTCTTTAGGCCAGAATAATCTCTGACTCCTTTCCTGTATTTGCTCACCAAAACTCAGAAACTATTTAGCTCTTTTGTTTCCTGCTTTTCACTTCACAACCAGATTCTCAGGCTATGCAAGTCATTCTGCTTCTAATCAACCTCTTCCCACTGTAATCTATTCTGTACTTTCTTGACATAACAATCTTAAAAAAATGAACATATATCACTTTTTTTTTTTTTTTTTTTTGCCGTGCTGGGGACAGAACCCAGAAGTTCACACCAGTTAGGCAAGTGCTGTATCACTAGTAGCTACACCTGCAGCCATACATAACTTTTATCATGTTACTTTTCTTCAAAGGAATTCTAAGATTGAAATAAAGTTTCAGTCAATCATTAGAGATCTATCATTTAGTCTTACTTGTTTTGTCTTGCTGTGCTTATTGCTTTTATTTATCATCAATGTGATCTTTCAGATGAAATTCTTGGCTTGACTATCTCTCCTTAGTGCATGGAGACACAGTTTCACTTGTGCTTGTCAGGTTGGCTTAGCTAAATAATGTTTCATTTCTCTGTGCTTTGTTGGCTCTTTGAATGCACTAAGTCCTTTAACGTATAACTTGCTATCCTTCTTGAAAACTCCATTTCAAGTTCTTCACTTTTCTGTAGTTTTGGACTGTATTTTTGTCTGTTACAGTATTTATTATTAACCTTTGTTTCTAAGTAATTATATAAGGCTTTTAAGTAAGACTTCATTGCAAGTACTATAAAAGAGTATTGAATTATCTACAAACTGACTGGCTTGTACTTTGTTCTTTTATGTATAAAATCATTTGTTATAGTTTAGAATTAACTGTTGTTTAGTTGACATTATTTGGAGAAGGCAAACATAAAAATTCTCTATTATAATTCATTCTATAGGAAACCTTTTCCCAAGGAGAAATGAAGAAAACTGTATGTCCTTTACACATGGGAGATCAGGAATATGAAGATATGGAAGGTAACTATTCATTTTTATAAGTTTGTGTGTTGAAAGCAAAACTTGAGTGTTTCCAAACTGTTCATTTGTATACCTGTAACAATACAGTTTTGGGGTTTTACTTAACTTTTGTTCTTGCATTCTTTTTTTTTTTAAATGTCTTACTGGTAGACTTTTGATATACATAGTGATCACATTCATCGTAGAGAATTTGTACCTGTACATTATATATCTTGATTCTTCTTTTTTACCCCGTTCCTCTCCCCTCCCTTCAACCTTCTTCCTTCTTCCCTTCCTTATTTACAAAAGCTTTGTTTCTATTTTTTTCTATTTTCTTTTTTCCTTTTCCTTTCCTCCCCTCCCCTTGTTCCCCTTGCCATTTGAACATTTTCTTTCAAAATATTCTTAAGTTCTGAAATAAACTATTTACGTGCATGTATATTTTTTCTTCCTCTCATGTTTTAATTTTAAGTTTTTTTTTTTTTTTTTTTTTTTTTTTTTTTTTTTTTTTTTTTTTTTTTTTTTTTTTTTTTTGGCTTGTTGAACTATGTGTTTTTTAAAATCTTTTTCAGCTTGCTTAACTATTTAACCTCTCTACTGGCTAAGGAGCTTTTTTTGATTGTCTTTTTTAATAGCATTAATGTTTTCCTCTGCTTCTAACTTTATCTTCAGTGTCAACAGAAGAACCTTAGAACACTTTAACACTTAGCACCCAATTTTTATTTATTTATTTTTTATTTTTAACCAAGAACATGTATTGGTACAGTGTACATATAATGATCACATTCATCACATTTATTTTGTACCTGTACATGATGCATCTTGGTTTTCCCCCCTCTTCCCCATCCCACCCCTCTGTTCCCTCCATCCCTATTTACAGCAGGTTTATTCACATTTCTCCATGAATTCCCTTTCCCCTTTCTTTCCTTTTTTCCCTTCCTGCTTTTCCCCCTTCTCTCTTTCTTAAAAAAAAAAAAAAAGCTATTTTTTGATTTGTAGGTTATAGTTATACATTATTTTGGTTCTTTTCAAACACCACAGAATAGATATTTCATATACTATTTGCTTAGATTTCTTTCCCCTCCATCCATTTCTTCTTGACAAAAATCTTAAGTCATTTCTTTAACGAAGGTCTGTCTATTGGTGGTGTATTCTTAAGTTTTTGTATCTCTTCAAAACTATTAGGCGATAGTTTTACTGGTTATATAATTCTGGGTTGATATTTTTTTTCTCTGAGCACTTTGAAGATATTATTTAATCATTTTCTTGTTCTCTTCCTTGGTGTATAGAAATCTTGGTCTAATTCTCATTCCTTTGTAGATAATGCCTTTTTCCCATTTTCTGCTTTTATGATCTTATTTTTATCTTTGTGTTATAGTTACATTGTTTTGCTCCATTGTTTCTGGGCACAGATTACAGTATTTTCATTTCTCTTCCTTAGCATACATTGTCTTTGCCTTATCTGTTTATGTTTTTAAATCATTTCTCACCTGTTTCCTTTTTATTTCTTGTTTTTTATTATCTTTTGGATTTCAATTAGTATATTAGATCTTGTTTTGTTCTCATTTCTTATCTTTTTTTTTAATGATTACATCTCCTTTTCTTTCACTTAGAATCTAGATAGTCTCTTCAAATTTGTCTTCCAGTTCAAAAGTACTCTTTTCTTCAGGTTTAATCTGTCGTTACTCATTCTAGGTGCTTGTTAAAAATTCTCTTTGACATCAGTAGATTTCTAGTTTATTTCTGCTGATTCTAACTAAAGGTGGCTTATTTTCTTAGGTTTCATAATGCTTGATAAATTTAATGTGTAGATTCTCAAGTACTTAATTTGAGAGTTGTTTCCTCTACAAATTTGCATTTGTTTCTCCTGGACCTATCCTGTGACAACTTTAGCGCTGTTGAGGGTCTTTTCTAATACTGGGGTCTCTCAGTACTTGTATCAGTTCCCCTACACAGGCAACCTTAATGTTCAGATCTGAACACTAGTATGGACATTTGCACCCAGGACAAATCCAGCTTTTCCACCTGCTTGCTGTATACTGTTCATCTTTCAGCTGTCCGTTCTTTTATTATTTTTATTTTTATTTTGAATTTTAGGGTTTCTTTTATTTGCTTATGAGCCAGCAATACATGCTTTTGTATAAGTTGGTTGGTTATGTTGGGTTTTTTAAATTATTTTTTTATTTTTGGTTATGTTGTTGGTGGGAGTTTAAATTAGTACAAATCATAAAGAGGGTCATTTGGTTCTATCTGTTTTGTGTATTTCTGTTATAAATGTACACATAGCAGTTCTATTTTTAGGAATTTATTCTGTTGATATACTTTTAAAACTGTTAAATAGCAAAATTTTTTATTGCAGCAGCATTGTTTATTGTAGACAGAGGCTGAAAACAAATGAAAGCCCTTCTGTGTTTTTGTTTCTTTTTAGGCAGACTAATGTGTATAGTGTTGTAGCATCTGTGTAAAGGATGAAATATTGACAAGTATAAAGATTTGCTTTTCTGTACATTAAAAAAAATCCTTACAGCGGGAACACAGAATAAACTTAACAGTTGTTATTTGTCAGATTGAATGGAATTGGATGGGTGGGGGTAAATTTGACTGGGAGATTTGTCACTGTAGTCTTTTTTACTTTTAGATTTTGAACCATGTGAATATTACTTATTTTAAAATTACAGTTCATTTTGCTCCCCCATTAAATAATAAAGTTGGCTGGGGGTAGCTTACTGGTGGAGTGTGTGCTTAGCATGTGCAAGACCATGAATTCAATTCCCAGAACTGCTCACCATATATATATATATTTTATAAGAAAGTAAATGTTAGGGCTACTGGATTTAAGGAATATGCTTGTTATTTATATAAGCTCTAATTGCTTTGTAGTAGAAGGACCCTTGCCATATTGCTATAAACCTAAATAATTTGGTTTTGGAGGACCTGAAAGCATATACGGTTATTTTACTTTACAGGTGAAGGAAGAAGAAATAATAATGCCGCCGCTGGTCTTTTGTACAGTGAAGCAGACAGATGTCCAATATGTCTTAATTGCCTATTAGAGAAGGAAGTTGGTTTTCCAGAAAGTTGTAATCATGTCTTCTGTATGACCTGTATTCTTAAGTGGGCAGAGGTAAGTCTGAGAAGTATTAACTGTGGTTGATACATTATTATATTTTAATTCCCTAGCAGAAGTTTCACTTCATCTAGTCTAGTCTCTTTAGAGTTGATACTATCGCTCATGAATTATTTCACAGTATTCTATTACCCTGCTACTTTGGATAAATTTCCATGTATTACTCAAATTCTGTCAGTATATTTCCTTCTAATTTTATTAATCTTTTAATTCTCTTATAATTAAAGAATTTAGAATGCATACCTTTTAAAGAAAACCTTACAGGGCGAATAGATCAAACTTTTTCCTGACTCTTGTAGGATAATGTCTGTTATTACTAATGACACCTTTGCCTGCTTTTTGTTTTATATTTTTCAGAGAATTTTCATAAAATTTATCCTATTTCTTCTTTATATCAGCCTTGTGGAATAATCAGAACAGATGTAATAACCTCTTTCCATTTTTATAGGTGGGGAATCTTGGATTTTATGTTCTATAATTTGACCAAGATCTCATAATTTAAGGGTAGATACAAGTTTAGAATTGTGTTTTCTGATTTCTGCTTTTAATTGACTATGAACTAATTTAAAAGTCTGAGTTAGAGATTTAACTGAGATTCTCCCTTAGAGTGTAAATAAGTAAGAAACAGCACATTTTGGATTTTTAGTGTATTACATTGACTCAGTTTGAATACTTTGAAGTAAATATTTATAATTATAAGCCCCTCTGTTATGAATTGTTAAATAAAAATTCATTGTTCTTCATTTTGATTATGTTGCACTTTCTGAGTTGGTATTTTGTCAGTATGTAGAAATTAGTAAAATTAGATATATCTAAAATACATTTAACATTAGCTGTTAACAGTAGCACTCAGAATTGTTCACTGTCCTTTAAATTGGAAACAATTGATTTTATGGGATTTTCAAAGTTCTATATTTCACTTATATTTTCCTTAACAATTCTGGAAAGGTGAACTGACTTTGTGCTGATTTTTCTGGCTAAGTTCTAGGAGAAGGGAAGAAAAGAAAGATTTGTTACACCAGGTAAATTTGAAATAGTACACATAGAAACTTTTAATTTTGATTAAAACGTAAACTAACCTTTGACAAGAAGGGACTAAGGTAAGATGAAAATGTATTTTGGGGAAAAGTGCTTTTGAGTTTTGTTGAGTTAGTGTGATTGGTTAGTCTGTTTGCAGGAACATTGATTAATGAAGTACAAAAGTATGTTTTTCTCTGCCAGCCAATTAAAGATTTAATCTGTGCTGAATTTAGTGTACCTTGGTTTGCTTTATGACTAATTTTTTAAAAAGGATTTTGCTTTAGGCAGAAAGATATTCTTGAATGAGTAGGAAGTTTCAATTGAGTGGTTTTCGTGATTGTATACCTGAATTGTGAATTTCAGTAATGTACTGATTTTGTCTAAGAAAATTAGAATGTATAAATACAACTCTGTTCTTCTTTACCATGCCAAGAGCATCTTTCAGCACAGTCTTAAATTTTACCGTGATGTACATGTTAATAGATTTGGAGTATGTTCTGAGAACCAAAATTGCTAGGTCATAGACTGTGCATATACTCAACTCTACTAGATAGTGCTAAATTTAATTTCTTGTAACTCTTCTTGATTTTTTTTTGTTGAAAATACTTGATAACATACATAGTGTTGTAGTCAACACCTTTCTTGTATATACTTTTTTCCTTTGTGCTCATTTGAGTAGATACATTTCATTGAAGTTGCTTTTCAAAACAAAGTATTTATCTCCTGTGTACTAGTGTTTTAAATTGTAATAACAGGCAGGCTAGGCAGGGTAGGATAAAATTATGGTCTTTAGCCGGGCTTGGTGGCGCACGCCTGTAATCCCAGTACTCAAGAGGCTGAGGCAGAAGAATCACCTTGAGTTTGAGGCCAGCCTGGGCTACATAGCAAGACCCAGTCTCGAAAAACAGCAACAACAAAATTATGGTCTTGTTTAAAGAAAGTAGTTGTCTTAGTCACTTTCCTCATCACTGAGACACAGTAGCCAGTACTGGCAGTTTAATGGGGGAAAGGTTTATTTTGGCTCACAATTTGTAGAGGTTTCAGTTCATAGTGAGCTGGCTCCAGGGCCAGATGGTAGGGCAGAGGAGAGCTGCCTGTGGTGTGGCAGGACCGGAAGTGGAGAGTGAAGGGAGGAGTTGGGGATGGAGATACATATATCTGTCCAGGCCATGCCTCCAGTGATCTACCTCGCCTAGAAGACTCTGCCTAACAAGTAGTCAGCTGTACTGCCCCCATAATCCAGTCATTTTCCAAATACATGAGGGTGTGGGGGCCATTTTGATCTAAACCATACCAGTAATTAACCTTGAAAGGGGAGAATAAACAACATGCTGATTTGATTGTCCCTAATGGGGATAGCAACTATCAGTTAAACCATTAAGTTGAGTGAGGAGTAACAAGAGGACAGCCCACTAATAAATTGTTCATTATAAATTATGAATGAATTAATGCTGGTTTACAGTGCCACTTGGACTTTAACTTTTCAGTTAAATCTTTTGCTATGATAAAAATTACATTGTGTTTTAAAGTGCTTAAGTGCTTTGGCAAATAGAATCATTTCAGATTCCCTAGTGAGGATCTTTTTTTTCCCCCATTGTCATTAGTTAAGATCTTTCATTTCCTTAAACCTCCTTTGTTAAAAATAAAAGCATGCTGTTAACTTCAGATTCAGGATTAGGAATAAGTATATACACTCAGTGTTTTCCTGCTGGGTCATACTCTGTGCTAAGGCTTTCTTATATGTACATTCGTCCGTTTAATTTTATTTAATTCACTCTCAGTGTTTATTTCATATAGGGATTCTGAACTCTGGGAGTAGTAATTTGTTTCCAGACACCTCAAGCCTAAAGTTAAAATAATTCTTAAAAAATTGACCCATAATTTAAAATTTTACCAATGTTCATTCTAGTAGAAGAGTAGATATCAGAGTAAAATTTACCGTGGTTAGAAATCTACATAAGATCAAGATCATCATTGTAGGTTCCTATAGACAGAAGGGCACCTGTGTTGAGATTTATAATCAAGGTTCTCTGAATTATTATTCAAAAGGCATATCATACTCCAAACAAAGGGGGACTAACTTTACTTTTAGCTTAATATTTTAGGTATTGAAATTCTTATTGTAGGAAGCCAGTATTTAGAAAAATGAAGCTATATTGTGGTCTAATATATTTATTTTGTACACATTTCTGAAAACATTCGTGCTTTTCCAAAATATCTTTTCCAAAATCAAAGTTAGTTTCAATCCCTTCACACTCCAGAATGTTGATTCTGTGTTTCCTTAAAAGTTGTATAAGGACTTGAAAATGGTTGAGTAGCTGAACTTTTGTAGTCTCTTAAGTATGCCATGGATTCTACTTTACCAAAGGCAGAAGGATTCAGCATTGTGGAAGCCGTGTTGGCCTTCACAGCCCAGAGCCTAATTGTGTGACCTTAGGGACACTAGGACAAATTGAAGTTAAGCATATTCACTATAACTGCATTTGGTTTCAGGAACTCCATAGGTAGTAAGCCTGTTAGCTTATGATACTATAATGATGATAATACAGGAATAGAATATTGAACAAAGATGATATAAATGACAGTAAAGGCAAATTGAAAGTTTGATTAAACCATCACTCAGAGCTGAGAATGTGAAATTTAAAAAAGGCCATTGAACTTATTTATCCTTCCTTCCTTCCTTCTTTCTGTCCTTTCTTTTGCTACTGGGGATCGAACCCAGGATCTTCTCGTTGAGCTACATATACATTCTATTTTAAATTTTTTCAGATGGGGTCTTGATAAGTTGTGAAATTGACCAGGCTAGCTTTGAATCTGCCTGAACCTCCCAGAGTGCTAGGGTTTACAGGTGTGTGCCACCACACCTGGATCTGATGAAATATTTATAGAATCAGTATACTAAAGTTTTGTTATCCAGTTAGGAATTTGTTTTACCATACTACAAATAAAAACATAATCTGTATTTAGAGTTTTTAACTTACATAAATTTAACCTTGATTGTGTGGCTTTGCACTTTTAAAGTAGATATTTGGAGATGTGAAGGCTAGAAAAGTGCCACATGTGTACTAGTAGTGACAGCTAATCATAAATTTTTCTCTGCAGATGAGATGCCTTCTCATGCCCACACAAACTGGGTATGAAGATAAGATTTATGATTTGGCAGTTACTAAGAGGTGGTTAAAATTGTGGCCTTTAAAGAGTTAAAATTTGGGAATTTAGAAACATTACATGTTTAGAGCATTTAAGAGTTCTTACCTAGTATTTTCTTTTCTGAGGTTTCAGAGATTGAAACCAGAGCCTCACATTAAACATGTAGCCTACCACTGAGTTACACCACTAAGTTATACCACTTACTATATTAAAAAGACATGCACTGTACATGAATAGGATGTTCTTGATATCTACTGTGATTCTTCTATCTTTTAAGTAATATAAAATATTTTTCCTTTAGAGTACTTTTTAAACATATGATTAGCTTTCCCACTTTAGGTAAATTGTTTTCCCTCAGCATGTTTATCTTAGTACTGTCTTTTGTATCAAATGCTGACAGCTTCAGTGGGAGAAAGTAAGGTTTAGAAAATCAAAATTGGATAGTTGACAAAGGCATGCTTTTGAAGAGCCATACCAAGGTGACATACAGTTCCTGAAGAAGTCAGACGGTGTTGAATACAGATATGTGAGGAGTATGTTTTTGAATTAATAAATATGTAAATCAAGATATGAGTAGTTGACTTGCTTTGATTACTGGTATGTTTTCTATAGATTAAGTGTTACATTATTCAGTAAGTGGGATTTTGCATATCATTCTGGTGATTGGATTACTTTTCAGTAGTATAATGGTTCAGCAAAGTTTTATTGTGTGGGTTTTTTTTTCCCCCCAACTAGTTTTTTTCTTGAATTTTACTTCTAAAAAAAGTTTCCTGAACTAACCCAAACTCTGTTATATAGTCCTTTGTGAACAGCAATTTAAACATATTTTTGGAGTACCACTAACATTAGTCCTTTATAAAATTTGTCAGATATATTGTTTCATTTGCTTATATTAGACTTGTTCAGTAGGTAATCAGGGCCATCTGTCTTCATCCTTAAAGTGGTTTAGGAAAATTGCTAGTTCTGACTCCTCTAGACCTTTATTTGTGGCTAATTTCTTTAGGTCCCCAGCTATTTTTATCCTGTGAATTAATCCTTTGGAAATCCTTTGAGAGGGCAGAGTATTTTTACATTGTGGATGTTCTACCTAAAGAATATATGTGAAGGTTTTAATTTAATATTTTACTTACCAGTTGGGTAAATTTTCTGTGTAGCCTAATTTTAAATGTCAGAATATGTAAAAATGATTTATACAGGTAGTTTATTCAGTTTTTGGACTCAGTAACGAGAAGACGTATTAACTATTAAATGTCAGTAGAAATTAAGTGTAATGCTACCCATTGGTTATAATGTATCTTGTAGAACATGAAAGCATTCCATTTGAATAGTTAGGTAGAATATATTCGTACTGTTAATTTGATCACTGATAGCCATTTCTCCTTTAGGAATATGCTTTTGAAAGCTAGTATAAACAGAATCATAGTTTCATAAATATGGATTGACCAAGGGCTGTCTCAAAAGAGTGTTTAAGTGTGATAGGGATCATGTAGGCTGAGTACACTTTGGAGGTCCAGACTAGGTGTCTTGGAACCATGACAGAAAAGATAGGTCTTGGTAAACAGCTTTGAAATAAGCGTCAGCCTCTAATGGTATGCCTTCTGTAAATCATCTCTGAGTTTGAATTGCAGTTTTGTAAATATGCTTTACTTAGTAGGAGAGATAGGTATTCGGGAGAGTCCCATGAACAGGAAAACCTACCAGTAAGCATAGGTACTGAGATTCAGTCTTTAAGCACTTATTCTTTAACACTTGCTTCTCTCTCTCTAGGAGGGGCTATCTATAGGCAGCCTATGTGATTGAGGATAGAGCAGCAGCAGGAAGGAAGGAAGAAATATTAGGAATCAAGAATCCCGAATTCCCAAATAAGGAAGGTTTCCTGTTCTTACATTTAAATATGGGTTTGTCTGAGCTGGGAATTTACAACGCTTCAGAATTCTAGGGTATGTTTTACTGAAATCATTAGGAAGATTTTTTTTTTTTGTATTAAAATTGCCTCCTTAACTGATATAACTGGTACAGAGCATTTGCAGTAAAATACATGCTCTGGTTTTTAGTACACATTACACTGTAAAGCAGTGAACAGATTCTAATAATTTTGTTGCTGTATCATAAAGTTGAACGGTGTTTTTTAGATACTTTGATTATGAAACTAGAAATTTTAGAAATTATTGGAAGTCATATTAATTTAAATGGATGATAATTGAGGGTATTTTGTTATATATAAGGAATAAAAATGATGAATAATTGAATTTTTGTGTATAAGGAAATAATTTGTAACTTCTTTAAAACCAGAATTACTTTAAAAGACAAGTCTATTAATTTTTTCTATATCAGTTTTAAATATGAACTTCTAAAACCTGGCTGCTTTCAAATTTAACCAGTTATTTTAGTGAAACAAACTTTACTGTGAGAAAAGAATCTTTGGAGCTTTCTGGAAAGATTTGTGCTGCAGGTAAGGGTGAAGTTCCTTTGAGATGCCTTGAGATTAGTCCAGTCCAAACCATTTTTTTTAAAAATCTTCGAAAAAAATTTTTATGCCACATGATTATCCCATGATGTATTATTTGATGTTTTAGTAGCTATTTATGAACTTTGGTTTGTGTTAAAATTACCTTAAAATTTTCCTGCAGTGTATTTGTACATTAAGAAAAAAAATTAAAAGTCTACTTAATTTTTACAAATATATTTCAATTTCTTTCTTTCTTTCTTTTTTTTGTTTTTGGTTTTGGTTTTGGTTTTTTGAGACAGGGTCTTGCTATGCAGTTCAGGCTGGTCTTGAACTCACTGTGTAGCCCAGGTTGGCCTCAAACTTGTGGCAGTCCTCCTGCCTCGTCTCCCGAGTGCTGGGATATAGACATGTGCCACCATGCTCTGCCTACATACGTTTCAATTTCTATTAAATGATTTTATTATTTAATCTATTAAGACACCTGAGGATAACTGCATTTTATTTGTTTCCTCTCTGAAATGCTTCGTTACACTTTTCTAAGATTAGAAACAGACAGCATTGTTTCATAGCCATAGCAAAGGTTTTTTGTCTACATTGGTGGCATGTTTTCTAACCTATGCTTTCCTCACCTGAAGATAACTCAATTTTAAGAATTTTTTGTATTGGCTAAGACTGAGCCATAATGAGTTATTTTCTAGTGTTAACTAAATTATCTTTAGGAAATTCAAATATATGCAGATTATGATAATTTATAGTAGTAGTTTTCTGACTACTACTTTTTGTTTGTTTATTTTTGTTATAGTAGTGAAGCCATTTCTTCAAATGAAACTTTAGACAGATCCAAAGCAGTTAAGCCTAAGGAGAAAGAGAATGAAACTCCTACCCTAGACCCAAATATTTGAAATGATCAAAATGGAATGGCTGAGGTTAAAGCTATGTCACACCACGAATTGTAAAGGAAAGAATACCATTTAACTGATGTCATCTGAGGAAATTTAAGAAAAATGAGATTGTATAATTTAGGCCATTGATTGAATTCATGACAGCAAATTTCTTGAACACAGAAGGCTTTCTTTAGGTCTTTGTGTTTTAAGTTGAAATATAGTAATAAAATAATTTCCACTTATGTTGTGAAGTTCGTAAATTCTAATAAAAAATCATTAAGAACTCATGTCTCTCGCTTGTATATATGCATCATACTGTCTTTATTAATTAAGGTTTTTGTTAGTGTAATTAAGGTGGTTGACATTTCCAAGACCTTGTATAATAGTATACACCATCTATCATTCTAGGAATTAGTTAATTCCTGTTAAAACCTTATGGATAAGGGGGCTGGGGATTTAGCTCAGTGATTAGAGTGCTTGCCTTGTAAGCACAAGGGCCTGAGTTCGATCCTTGGCACCACAAAAAAAAAAAAACCTATGGATAAGTTCAGTTCCCATTTTCACGAATTGGGTAATTGAGTCGCAGAGAGGCTGCTTAACTTTGCCCAAATTTAAACAAAAGACAAAATATGAAAGTAGACAATAAAGAACCTCTACGCATCTTAGTTTTAAAGCAAATTTTGAAAGGAATGCATTTTCATTTATTTTTTAATCTTTTTATGAATGTTTATGCAAATTTACCTTTAAAATAGAAATAAATATTTTTAAACTTTAGGAAAAGTGGAAAGCACTTGTAAGATTTTACTTTTAAATATTCTTTTACATTGTAAATGTGGTATAACCTCTAACCTAAGAAATTGCATATAGCATTTGCTAGTAAATGAACAATAATCATAGTTAGAGTGTTGAACTCTTGGACTAGCTTTACTATTTGTAATGCATTATTAAAAAGTCGTGAACTGCTTTGTTATTTGTAGCAAAGCTTCTTAGGGTTTCTGTAGGGAAAGTAATAGAATGCTAAATCCCTCGTATTTGGAAGTAGCTGAGCTTTACCAGTCTCAACTGATTTATTAAAGTAAAGTGACATTTCCCATTTTCCTATCAAAGTGTGCTTACTTAATAGGAAAAGAAAAATATGCTTAATTTTACATAAAAGAAAATGCAAACTAAAACTACAGTAGCATACCATGGTGTTAAGAATTACTAACATGGACCAATCTAAGATATTTAATTAAAGTAAAATTCAAACCAGCATATGGATTTTAGTATTAAAAAGGGCATCTGATATCTCCAAAAGGATATGATGGAGAGGATGTATAAGGAATGCTCTTGAGGATATAGATAAGGAATATATAAAGAATGTTTCGTAGAAGTTACCTGAGTGGCTAGGCTAAGTGGAGGTAGAGAAATGCTTCATTTTTCTGTATCTTTTCAATATTTTTATTGCTGATGCAGCTGCCTATTCAAAGTAATTAATTTGGGAAAATGTTAAGTCATAGACTACTAAAATCTGTAAAGGCCTTTTCAAGCCATTCCTTCTTTCATCTGATTTAGCTGCCCGGGCCTTAGCTTTACAGTCTTTTTTACATCACAGGGCAGTGGATTTCAGCCCTGCTTTCATTATACCTGTAGTTCTCAGGGCAGCAGGACCTAATGGGATATTAAAACCAGACATACTCTGTTGTTCTTCATCGTATTCCAACTATCTGACATACAGGAGGTATTGAGTAAATATTTGGGTGAATGAAACAAATTTTAGGTATTTATTCTGTGGCATAAAACAGGCCAAGAGTATTTCATCTCCTTTATATTTGGGAAAAAACATATTTTTCTGTTTCAGTGGAGAACTTATAACTGTATTTGTTGGATTTTAATGTGATATGTCCTAAGGAAACATTCATAAAGATACGATTTGTTAATCATTTTTCAGACACTGGCTTCATGTCCTATTGACCGAAAACCTTTTCAGGCAGTGTTTAAATTCAGTGCTTTGGAAGGTTGTATTAAGGTAAGACTTATATCTTATTTTGCAGTACGAAATATATAAAGTTACCTGAAGCTGTTTATCTTTGATAGATTTCCAGTTTGTGTGTATTTTAAAATTGTTCATCTTTAGACTTAGTGTCATTCCTCTTCAGCATGACAATCTCAGGTCTTTCAACAAGGGTGTGGAAATCTTAAACCTTATTTCCTTTGTGCTTTAAAGAGGCCATGCCTATATTGATCACTTTATGATAGTCCACAAAATGTATTCGATTTCTGATGCCCTAGAAGAAGTTCCACACTTAATTACACAATACTTAAATTTTTAGTATGAGTGCTTCCTGTATTTCAAAAACATTTATCACTTGAATAGCACTTTAAAAACATTTCCATTGAAAAAAATACTTGGAGTGTCAGATTCAAAGATTTACTCTCACAAACACTTAAGTCTAAAATACTTGAAAACTATATTTTCATGAAAAACATAATTTTGAGATTAGACATTGAAAGTTAAACGTAAATAATGTCTTGATCTTAAATGCTGGTTACTTCATTGACATTACTTATGAACCATGATTATGATTTTTTTTATTGATGTTGATTTTTTGCTTATAAAAAATAGGAACATATTCCTGAGTTAATGAGTAAAAGAGGAAAACAAAAAAGAATAGTAAAGTAAATAATAGTAAAGTAAAGAATAGTAAAGAATAGTAAAGTAAATAAAAATTAAATGTATGCGAATAAATGATAAATAACTAAAAATGAGTGTATTTATATATGTGATGCCAGTAATGGGAGAGATGAATGGTAGTACAACACTGTTAGTCCGTGGCAGTTTGGTTACTGGAGGAAAGGGTATGTGAGCATTCGTTGTTCTCTTTGTATGTATTTATAATTTGTTTTGCTATATTTTTATCAGATGAGCCTCATAAGGTACAGATAAGACTGCATTTCAGATAAAATGATTATGTGAATAAAGGACTTTCTTGTGTGTCTCTTTGCCATTGAGGCAAATTAGTGTGTATTGGAGCAAAAGATGTAGCATTAGGTATGATAAAACAGCTTCTTTGGAAGATATATTGACTACTTTTTCAGACTGTCTTTATAAAATTATATTGCTAGATTTATTGGCATGAACTAGCTTCCAGGGATATTTTGTTCTGTTGCTTGGAATCAAAATTCACATTTATTTAATGGGCTTGCATATTACTTAAAAATTTGGTACAATGCTAATCCAATTATTTTAAGTTAAAAGGTATCTATTTTTAAACATTTGTCATATGAGATAGTCTACATTCTTTTAATACCTTCCTGTGACCTTAACTGCTTTTGAACCTTCATTTATCTTTTTCTTTTCACAGTTACACTTCTTAAATGAGGCCTCTCAGTTCACTTTTCCACTCCCATTGAGCATTCACTTCCATCATCTTGTTTTACTAAAATGGTCCTTACTAAGGTCCTGAATAATCCTCTGACTTCCAGATCCCGTTCTTTGTTTTCTGTGTATGTTGTTGACTACCTTCTTTTTCTTTTGGATATCCCTTTTGTGAGGGTGTATGCATTTTTGGTTTACCTACATGACTTCCACGGTCTTCTTTGCCAAGTCCCTCCATTTTTCCTTTTTTTCAGTAACTGGGGCTCTTCATAGGATCTTCATGTCAGTTACCAGGGTATATTTTCTCCCTCAGTCTTCTCAGCTACTTCAATAGCTTTAAATACTACCTATATTTAGGTTACTTCTAAAATTTTTATCACTAGTCCATATCTTTCCTGAGCATCAGAAATTCAGATCCAACCACTTTGTTGCAGATCTCCACAAAACCAAGAGAATCTTAAGTATTAGCATATCCAAAACTCATCTCCTGCCCTTCCCTCTTTCTGAGTCCTCCCCTAATTGTTAATGCAGTCACTCATCTCTTCTCTCCCTCATCTTTTTTACTCAGTGTGTTCTTTAATGTATTCCTTGGTTCCTCTGTTGTTGCCTCTTTGTAGGCCCTCACGTCGTTGTCTAGCTTAGTGCTGTCCAGTAGAAGTGTACTAGAAGTCACTGTGTAAACATTGTAGTAGGCACATTAAAAGAGTAAAAGGATTGAAATAAATATCAATGACATATTTAATGCAACATACATAATGTGTAAAGCATTATTACTGACAGATTTGACATTCTTTTTTAAGTTGTAGTAAGCATTTGAAGTCCTGTATTTTAAGCTTACAGTACATCTCCATTCAGGAAGCCACATTATGCATGTTCAGCAGCTGCACATGACTAGTGACTGTAATGTTGGTCAGTGTAGATCGAGATAATATGTAAGAGTTTTTCTGGCTTTTTGATTTTTATAGCCTCTAGTTAATGAATTCACTCTACATCACTACCAAAGTTAATCTTCCTGAGAAAGCAAATTTGATCATTTCATTCACTGCTTTAAAAACTACTTACAAAACAAAACAAAACAAAACTCTGCTTATTCTCTGCTGCCTGTGGAATTATTTTCTTGTTACAACCTGGGCCTACCAAATTTCATCATCTTCATATTGGGCTTTTCCTCCCCATCTAGATTGGCTTCTTACTGTTCTAAAACTCTTGTGCTCTTTTCTCCATCTAGAATGTTATTTTCCTTGGCAGGTTCCCGCTCATTTTTAAAAACCAAGTCATAAATCATTTACTCAGTCTTTTCTGACATCCTCTGAGCTAATTTCTAGTCCTTTGTGTATGCAAATCTGTGATAGCTATTGCTTGGAAACCTTTGCTTGCTCGCTCGCTTGCTCGCTTGCTCGCGCTCTCTCTCTCTTCTTTCTTTGTTTCTTTCTGTCTTTCTTTGTTTCTTTCTTTCTCTTTCTCTCTATCTTTCTGTCTTTCTGTCTTTCTTTCTTCCTGTCTTTCTGTCTGTCTTTCTCTTTCTCTCTTTCCTACTTTCTTTCCTTTCCTTTCCTTTTTTTCTTGTGATGGGATTGAACATTGGGCTTTGTGCTTACTAAACACATGCTCTACCACTCACAACCCCTCACTGAATCTGTTTATATGCCATATTTCTTACAAATTTGTTTTCTCAGAGTTCAGCATACTTACTAAGTCTATAAGGGATAATTCAGAGATTATCATTTGTGATGTTGGGTTATCATTCTAAGTGGATGATTTTGCTTTTCTCATAGGTTCAAGTAAGAAGACAGTTGAGAGAAGCAAAAGACAAGAAAAATGAAAGCTCTTTTAAGAAACAGCTATCCTGTCGTGAAAAATCTGAAAGCTTTATAAGGTTAGTGATTAATTTTAGAATCGGTGTCCATGTAAGTAGAACTAGAAATAAATTAGTACCCAAAAAAATACGTGTTTTTTTAAAAAGTGAGGTTTAAATGCATTTACTTCTTTGAAAGCGCACACTTAATTTTAGTGAAAGTTCAGCTGAAATCTGGAATATAATTTGAGTTCTATATTTGATGAAGTTGGTTTTTTTTTTTAACCCCCCCATCTGCTGTAGACCAGAATTTTGTGAAAATACAAGTTTACAGAAGTGTAAAATGTTTGTTAAAATTTCTGATTGCTTATTCTCATTTTGTACTTACCACAAACCAATTACAAATAGTTAATGGATAAGCACTGGTGCTCAGACCTCATCTTGAGTAGCATGGATCTGGACAAAAAGAAAGTAACGAAATAACAGTGTTCTTCATGAGGCAGTTATGGTTGAAAGTACCTTCACAGTTGCTTTCTTATGTTTTAGGCTCCTACTACCTACTATAACAAGTGTTTATGTTTTGAAATTTTAAAACATTTGGGTTTATTTCTTTAATTGCTTTTGTTAATCACTGCTCTATTTTAGCATAATTATCTAGAAATATATTAGTACTTCATTTTAATACATGGTTAACATTTTTGGAACAAAATCGAATATGAGTAGTACATTGGAATAAATAAAAAATAACTTTGAATACATTTATAATATAAGCTTTTCTGTCTTTCTGCCTGCCTTCCTGTTTCTTCCCTTTCCCATTTCTCTTTCCCTTTTTCCCTTCCCTCTTCCCTTCCCCCTTCCTCTGGGGAATGAGCCCAGGGCCTCATATATGCTAGGCAAGAGCTCTGCCAGTGCTCTATGTCCCCAGCCCTAATTTAAGCTTATTTTGATCTGAAATGTATTTAGAACTGTCCAGAAGTTATATTTTTTAGTCATTGTATTGTCACATTAATAATTAGGTCTAGAATTCATTAGTGCATTTCATCAGAATTTTTTTTAATGTTTGTTTGTTTGTTTGTTTGTTGAGAAAGGGTCTTGCTGTGTAGTTTGAGCCGGCCTTGAACTCACTATGTGGCCCAGGCTGGTCTTAAACTTGTGGCCATCCTCTTGCATCAGCCTCCTAAGTGCTGGGATTACAGATGTGTGCCACTGCGCTGGGCTAAGAATTCTCATTTCCTAAGGCAGTGTTTTTAGTTATTAAAGCAGATGATAGGAGTCTTTGAGATTTATTGGACCTGCCACTAAGCTTCTTAGATCTTAACTTTTGAGTAGTTTCGGACTTCTTTGAAAATGTGAAGAAAGCTACAGATTCCTTATTTAGAAAAACACACATTTTACAGACAATTTTATATATGATTTTATATAGTAGCACACTTTTGTTTTTTAATGTGGTGTTGGAGATTGCACGTACTAGGCAACTGCTCGCCACCAAGCCTCAACTACAGCCTGGTAGCTTCATGCTAACTCCTGCACTGACCATGACAGCGCCGTTGGTGGGCATTTTGTACATCCACAGAATGACCCATTTCTCCTGACTCTTGGAGAGTGTGCAGTGGTAATCACTGCATGACCTGTGAGGCTCATACAGTATTTTTTAATTTTAATTAAGAGAAGACAATTTATTTAGAGGACAGTTTATTTAAAAGTGGTGAAAAAGGGGGAAAAGGAGATGATAGATAGCTACTCGACGAGAGTGAAATA
This sequence comes from Hystrix cristata, assembly GCA_004026905.1. Classification (NCBI taxonomy): domain Eukaryota; kingdom Metazoa; phylum Chordata; class Mammalia; order Rodentia; family Hystricidae; genus Hystrix; species Hystrix cristata. The sequence goes on from PVJO010001149.1 coordinate 21,711, forward strand.
CTCATGTGCCCTTCATTGTAGCCCCCTTTTATTGAGGTTTTTTGGGTTGGACCTTGGAATCTGATTGGCTGTTGGGCTTGTCTGTCACCTCTGCCTCGATTTCCCTCAGACCTGTGACCTTTGCCTTTTGGCAGAGGGCAAATTTATGGGTGGGTACCTTAGAGCCAGGTAATGCAGATGTAAGAGTCAAAAGGGAGAGTTTGTAATCTTTATGTTAATCACATTATCTGGGGCCTTCCTGGAATTAGTCTCTTTGCCCTTGTCTCTTTAACCGTTGGAATCTAGCTGCCTTTATGTTTCTAACTATTTGATTATAGCTGTGTGGCTTTTAGAGTCTAGCTATAGAGATCAAATTGTCTTAATTTTTAATAACATCTAATGAACCCTTTACCCTATCTTTTCCCTACCTATGGAGACCCCTGTCCCTACATTCCCCCCCTGAGAAAAACATCCAACTTCTGTTGGGGAACTGGGGAAGACAGATCTGGCTTCTTCGAGCTGAATGGGGTCGTAGTTGGGGAACAGTGGATAGGAATCTTTAGCAGGGAGGTTTTTTTCCAGTGAGCCTTGGCAGAAGATGTCTGGCAGCTTTATAGTGGGTTTCATCTGTATGACCACTTGGGGTTTGGCAGCCTCTAGTCAAGGAAGAAAGAAAGCTTTACCAAAAGATTAAAGATATGTATGACTAAAGCCTGAGCCACAGGATGGAAAGGTAGACTGGATAAGGAGCCATGTTAGATATGGTCTAATAACAATTGTAACTAGCTAGCCCTTAAGATTTTTAGCAAGGGTCAGTGATTGGAGATTTTCCCTGTATGTCTGGCTTAAATTATTATTTATGTCTCTGGCTGTGTCCTCTTGTTGTTGGATGTTCAAGACCAAGTTGAGACCCTTGTCAAACATTATGATTTATTTTCCCAATGTGTCAAGGTCAGTCAAGTCTCCTCAGGCATTCTTTTTGGGGCTGTGATCAGAGCCTCTTAGCTCTTAATTCATCTTCTGCGAAATAGGTCATCTGCCAGGATGGGTCACGGTCTGTGCTAGACCATATGGTGCTCCCTGGAGACATGGGAACAGTTTTCTCTTCAGTGACCCTCCTGCAGGATGCATACTGGCTGACTCTTGTTTGACCTCAGGGGTCTAACATCGCCTTGCTCAGGAGGTTGTGTGACTCACTAAATTTGTCTTGTAGTAAGGCCCCCTTATGTCTTGCATCATTACTGACCTTGGAGTGCCACGACCAAAATGTTGGCTGTCCTCTTAGCCTGGTTACCTTTTAGTTTTGGTCCCCCAAACCTTAGTTGTTGAACACCCAGCAAGAGAAGATAAGTTACATTTGGTGGTGCAATGAGAGCAGTTAATTTTATAACTTTGTCTAGATATCTTAGTCTGTCATACAGCTTTAAATCAAAGAGCCAGTTAAGCATGTGTGGGCCAAACAGTAAGACCAGCAAAACTAATATTGATACGGTCAACAGTTGTTTCTACCAGGAAGAACTAGTGATGGCCTCCCACAAAGAGGGTAAGGAAGAGGTCTAGTGAGCTTCAGAATCTGACATAGCATTAACCTGTCATCTAACATCTTGAATAGCCATTGGGATTTTAGCAGAAGCATCTGTCATATACACACAGCATTCAGTTTTTATAATCACAAATTCTTCCTTGTGCTGTTGTTAGGATGTCTAAGTCCTGGGTCTCTTTAAAAAGTTAGTAAAGGGACCTGGCCAGCATCTTTAAGATGTAAGAAGAGAAGCTGGCTAAGGCTGAAAACTGTGTCAATAAAATATAGGGATTGGGCACAACTGAATGTAGAGGTACCACAGCCTCATTAATGAAGCACAGGTCTTGAAGCAGTCTCTATTTAGTAGGCTACTTTGATTGGTGATATGAATATTATTGTTATAGGGGCTGACAGCCTCTCATAAGAGTCTATTTAAGTAGTAAAGTAGTCTTTAGAAAAGATAACAATTATCTTAGAATAATTAGCTCAAAATAAGTTCTTGAAACGGGTAATTATAAACTTCTACAGGAAAAAAACTTGAGATCAGTAACCATATAGCATTCTAGCATGACAACCATGATGAACTTATTTTTGAACCATACCTAAATGTCCCATCTTAATACAGAATAGCTCTAGTCAGTTACCATATCTAAGATATTAAATCATATATAGAAACCTATTACTTAATTTGTTATCTTTTAATAAGATACCAAAGTTATTAATGTCTAACCTTTAATTTTTAGTGTGACATTTCTGGGCTGTTTAATACCTAAGTATCTCTAAGTGTCATGACACATATAACACATTATATAAGGTTTGAAAGAGAAAAGAAAAAAATTATCATTTGTATGGTGGTCTTGGGTTGGCTTGACATGTACCTCTTTTTACAAGTAGCTAGAACACAAGAGAAAGGCTGATATCTGAGTTTAGATGGAAAAAAAACTTACAACCACGAACAATCTTAGTTTTGCATTTTTGAAAACCTGTACACTCAGAAAGTATGAATATACTTAGTATACCATGGAATCAGCAATGACAAGTGTCAGTACTATATAGAAACCTTGGCCTCTTAATTTAGTTGTATACTAAGCACATCCTTTAATAAGAGAACCTTATTGTTCTATTTATAGAAAACTTCCTCTTTTTTTTGAAAGCTAGGGTTCCAGCCTTCCTGTTCCCCACCCTTGGTGGGGACCAATTCTAGAGAATTGGTTCCAGCTAATCTGTGGCCAACAACCTTGGGACTGGTTACTTACGGTACTCAGATGTCTTCTCCTGTTAAGTTCCTGGCCAGTGCACCAAAATGTTACGTCCGGAGGTGGACTGTGGGCTGCTGCCCCACTAGAAAATATAATTCTTGGTGATCGTAAACACAGCTACAGTAAAGAATTAAAGAAACTGAGTTTAAATTAAGAGAAGACAATTTATTTAGAGGACAATCTATTTAAATAAAGTGGTGAAAAAGGGGGGAAAGGAGATGATAGATAGCTACTCGACGAGTAGGGAGCATTCGAAAGCGAAATACTCCTCATACAGTATTTTTGAGACAGGGTCTCGCTATACAGTTTAGTCTGGCCTTGCCCAGGCTGCCCCTCAGACTCACGGCAATCCTCCTGCCTCAAGCTCTCGAGTGCTGGGATTCGAGGTGTGTGCTGCCACATCCAGCATAAGGCTCATATTTTATTTGAGTCTTAGCACAGCTGAGGTAGTCCACTTGTTTTACTGCTTTTTCTCAGAGATTTGTCTTAGAAGAGTGGCGTAGAGAAATAATACATACAAAATAGGAATTTGCCTTTGACCACTAAGCGATGCTCTCAATGAGTTTTCCCAAAATGGAAAATCTCTTGTCAGTTGGATATTTACGGTATCCTCCTTTTGGAGTTTTTTGATTGTTTTATGCCCATTCTCTCCTGTACACATACAAGATCTATTTAGATTTGCCTCTCTTTTTTAAAGCAGTAAAACCCTGATACCCCTCTCTGATATTTTTACCAGTTCCAAGTAAGGGAAAGCAGTAGTACTTTTGTCTGTATTAAATCTTCATTTTACATCCTTGGAGCAGAGGTGCAGACTGAGAAAGCTAGTCATGCTTCCTCTGCTAGAATTTTCTAATAGCCCCTTTAAAAAAGAGTAAGATCTGCTTACATCTCTGCTACATGGCTCAACAGCCACTCATGATTAGTCGACAAGACTGTTGTTTAAATAATGAGGTGATACTACTCATTATATATAAAAATGTAGCTTGGCATTCTGATTTAGGAGTCTTTGAGAATATTATTTAAAACATTTACCAGACTTTCAGGATAGCTAATAAAATTAATGCATAAGAGATTTCATTTTGATGGACAGTGAATTGAAAATAAAGAAGCAAAATGGTGGTTTTTCTCTTAAATCTTTCAAATCTTTATTGATATTTGCAGAAAAAAGGCCATCAGAGAAGATCTGTTAAGTGCAAGATTTTATGACTTGACAGTGATACACAGTAAGTGATTTTTTGCTTATGTTCTTTTTTGTTGTTTTTTAGTTTAATTCTTATGCCAGAGTTCTCATGAGTAATATTTTGGTGTAGAAAACAGTTGAACACAGAACTGTATATTGTATTGTATCCTATATAAGATTTGCTTTCATGGAGTCATTTATGTTGTTCCTTCCCCTTTTTTTCTCTTTATTCAACTTGGATAGAGGGGAGGGAAGAGTGTGTGTGTGTGTGTGTGTGTGTGTAAAGAAAAGAGCATTTCTCAGTGATTTGGTATTTAGCAACCTGCGTTGTAGTCTTAACATAACTAATTAGCACTGGTGTCCTTAGTGGAGATAGTAAAATACTTTGTGGATTAATAATTGTAAACAGTACAAGGGTAGTCAGGAACAGATTCACAATTCGTAGAGGCATTTGTGGCTTGCCTGTAGCCATACTTTCCATTTGAAACTTTGGAAATAAAGCATCTCTAACATTATTTTCAAAAGCAGCTATATATTCCTGTCTTCGTGTTTGGTTCACAGTTCTCCAATTCAAGAAGGCTTTATAGCAGGGTCTGAATAAAAAGATGTCATCTGTAGTGTTCTGTGACTCATCCTTTGGGTTTAGGCTGTTTATTCCATTCCATGAGAACACCTTCCTGTAAACTCTTCATAAACAAGGATGTAGGCATTTATTTTCTTGATTAGCCAAGTGATGTATGACTGTGGGGTATTTCAAGGGTGAAACGAACCAAATGTGCTGATGAATTAGATGCAGAGATGTACGTAGGAGTGAGAAGTTAAGGGTTACTCCAAGGTCTTGACCTGAGCAAGTCAAATTACACTTGTCACTTACTGAGGTGGAGAAGGTTGATGGTAGAAAGTTTAGGAGGGTCTATTAAAAATTGTCTTTTGGAAGTAGGGTGATGGTTACAGGGCCCAGGGAGGGAAATGGGGAGATGTTGGTCAAAGGACACAATGGTTCATGTAAACAAAATGAATGTTCTGGAGACCTAATGTACAACAGTGTGGATATAGTTACCAGTACTCCATCATACACTGGAAATTTATTAAGATGATAGATCTTAAATTTTCTCATTACGAGGAGGGGAAAAGAAAAAGAGTAGTCACAAGGTGATGAATATGTAAATTAGCTTTAGTGTAAGGATTATTTCATAATGTATATTGTATCAAAACATAAAGTAGTATATATTAGATGTATATAATTTTCATTTACACTTAAGTAGACATGAAGGGAAATCCTTTTTTGCCCATGAGATGTCTACTTTATCCCAAATAGAGATCCATGGAGAAATGTGGATGTTTGCATATCATGTATAGGTAGGATGTATTCATTTCCAGATTATTTTCGTGGTAATCAATTTATATTGATATATGTTTATTTGTGCTTGGTTCCTAAATTATTTCATCACTCTTGAACTCAGGCAAGAATGTTTAAGATCATATTGATCGGAAATAATACTGGAAAGGAAGATTGAGATCATAGAAAGTTCTGAGCAAAACAACTAATGTTTTTATATATTATACCATAAGGGATAACTCAATACAAGCAAACACCAAAGTTTGCTTCTGTTCCGAAAAACAAAAAACCAAGATATATCATGTACAGATACAAATTAACTATGATGAATGCAATTGCTATGTATATCTAAAATGTACCAGTAAATCTTGGTTCAATATGGAAAAAAAAGTTGTGTTTCTCATTCTGATATAATGCAGTGGAACCATTTTAGGAGAATGAACGTGGCAAAGATAATCCAAAAGAATGAGACAGAGTAACCTGCTAGAAAATCTCTAAAGCTGTTAGAAGTAGTAATAAGCTATGTTCTGAGGTTATGCTGCTCTTTGTCTTCAAGACTTATTTAACATGTACTGTATGTGCGCAATACCAAGAAATCCATTTTCTCACACTTTAACATCTGTGAAATGAAATTGTCTAGTTTGTCCTGTGTAAACAGTGTTGACCAAGCAGCTGCAGCAGCATTGGCACCTCCTGCTAATGTGTGAACACACAAAGTGCTATCAGTAAAGTTATAAGAATGGGTAGTAGCAGCTTGGGAAAAAAGTCCCTAGATTATACACTAGAACAGCATGGTGAACCTGTGGCATGCATGCCACAGTGGGCTGTTTGTATTATTGAAAGCTCTACAAGGTTCTCTATCACTGCACTAGAACCTTACAAAGTCTCAGGTTTGGAGGCCTCCATTGTTTCTGAATGAGATATGAGAGGGTGCTGTAAAATAGAATTGGTTAACAATCTTTAGAGGAACAATTTCCTGTCTGAACAGGGTAGAGGAAGGAGACTGACTGGAGGATTATTCTCTAGGATTAGGATTGAATCCAGTTAAAGTCTTAACACAAATGAAGATAAAGGAAACAACAGAGTCAAGAGGGAAATTAAATTAAATGACGAGGCTTCTAGTGCTCTGCCTAGGATAATTTTCCAAAATACTGACAGTCTTACTTTTATTCCCCCAAATAGGAAGTAGGACACATCTTCTGGAATACTGATTTGCCCTAAAGACTTAGAGATAATGACACAACCAGATCTCTGCTTCGGGATCCTATAAATGAAACCCATTACTTGAAAGGCTCTGACTCCTCCCACCCTATCTGTACCATTTTCAATCAGTATTTTAATGTCCTACAAGCATTTGGGGATTACCAAATATTTGAGGAATATCAGTATATTGAAATAAAAACAGAGACAAAAGAAACCTAATGAGATAGACCCCAGTGCTGGAAAATATGGAACAACTTCAAAAAAAAGTAATATGCTTAGAGGGGAAGGAATAGTTCATCAGCGATATAAGAAAAATGGGTTTTTAAAAAAGCTTTTAGAAATTAAAAATATAGTGAAAATTTAAAAATTCAACAAGTAGAAGATAAGGTTGAGAAGTCTCAAAGTAGGACTGAAAGAATATTTATCTAAGAGATTAAATATTAATAAGAGGTATGGTCAAGATATGTGTTGAATGTTTAAAAAAATGTAATACAGCCAAAGATACATTGCCACTTACCTCCTTCAAAATACTCCCCCCTGCTTTTATTTTAAAAATAAAAGAACTGAATCAGGAAGTTTTTAGGGGATTAAGTACAGTTAAAATCCCTCTCACGTTAAACACACTTATCCCAGAAGCAGTTGTAGAAGTCCTCTTTCCTGAGTGTCTTTACAGGTGTGATTTAAAAACAGTGCAGTGAATGCCTGCCGTGGACTGTTACCCAGTGCAAAGGCAGACTCGCAAAACATTGCGGTGCAGCGTATCCTCAGCTAGCTCATTGCCTGGATCTGCCCCCGGCACTGTGCAGCTAGTGGCTTTTCACCAAAGTGAAAATGACCGTGAAAGGTAAATGTTTTGAAGGACTTGGGACACTGAGGCAGCCACAGCAGTACAGCTGATGGTGCAAACAGGGGACTTCCGGCACTGCTTTAGAAGGTGGAGAGAATGGTGGGATAATGTGTTCCAAGAAAAGGGGAGTTATTTTGAGAGGGATTAATAGCAATATGTCTTTTAAATAATGTTTTTTAAAAATGTGTAAAAACTTTTACTGTAATTTTTGACCTTGTAAAATCCTAAAAAGGAATCTTAGAAAAGAAAAATAAAAGACAGAAAATTGTTAGAAAAAGTAATAGGAAGATTTCCTAGAATGGTAGCACATAGGTGTCTAGGAACAGTGAAATAATAGAATACCTGATAAATGAGAGAAGAATTATACCAAGCATTTCATAAAATCCTAAAAGTCTAAGGATAACAAAATCTTAATGAGAGGAAGAGTAATCAGGCTACTAAAAAGGTCAGGGATAGTGGGGCCTGGTGGCACACATCTGTACCCCAGTATTTTGAAGGCTGAGGGAGGACGATTTGAATTTGAGGCCTACCTGGTACAAGGCTATCCTGGACTACATAGCAAGACCCTGTCTCAAAAAAAAAAAAAAAATTAGGAGTCATAAAGTGGTGTAAAAACAATTGGAGGATGCTTTCTCAGTTCTTCTGGAGGATATGTATACTTCACTGACATAATGAAGGGAAAAAACTGAGATTGAGAAAATGAGTTTCAACCCAGGGAAAAGATAAGGAGGCCCATCAGGATGGTGGCAGAGAATAGTCCAGAGTGGTATTGAATAGCAACTTTGAGAATTAAAAGTTCAGATTATAACACTACTAAAAGAAGATGATTTCCGAGATAGTAGGGAACAAACTTGATGGATGAGTTGAAGTGTTACAGTACAATAATAGGAAGAAATCTACAGCACTTAGGGAGGCTGAGGCAGGAGGATCGCAAGTTCCAGCCAAGGCTGGGCAACTTAATGATTTAGCAGTACCCAGTCAGAATAAAAAATAAATTCAAGTGTTGGGAATGTAGTTCATTATGAAGGCATTGTGTTCAATTCCAAGTACAGGATAGGGGTGGGGAGATCTATCTATACTTTTCAGAGTTACTTACTTAATGGTATATACACAGAAAAAAGAGATAGAGGAAAAAAAAGCTGTTACTAGCTTCAGGTAAAGCAAGAAGTTTTAGCCATGGTTTAGTGCCTATTAATAGTTACGTAGTTAAAATGTTTCATCTTGTTGATATATTGATGTATCAAATAGGACAATGTACTGAAAAGAGGATGGATAGGGCAGTGATACAAGGAGAAAACACCTTTATCTTCCATTAAAACAACAACAAAACACAGTGAGGCGTGGTAGTGCATGACCATAGTGCCATCACTGTGGGAGGCTGAGGTAGGAGGATTGCAAGTTTTGAGCCCAGCCTGGGTGACTTAGCAAGGTCATGCCAATCCATCCATCCATCTGCTCATCCACCCACTCAGCAACCCATCCACCTACCCATCCACTCATCCATCCATCCATCCATCCATAAAGAAAGCAAGCCAGGGATGTAGCTCAGTGAGAAGGTCCTGGTATCAAACCCTAGTCACACACACATGCACAAAAATACATCTGAAACAAAAAAATCATTATTTTTGTATAAATTATTTTCATATATCTTATATAAAGACATTATTAAGAAAAAGTTAAATATTAGAAGAAACAAATGATTTGTGGAGTTCTTTTGGTAAGTAGAAATCAGGAGTGGATAGTTGTGTGGTTTTTGTTTGTAGCATATGCTTGGAAGTGCTGGTTGCTTATAGTATGTACATGCATTTCTTTCATAAAGATTAAATGAAAAGGCATATTGCTGCTTTCTAAAGGAAGATTGGTAAGATGGATTTGTGACATTATATCTACGTGACCATGATTTAAGGAAATTGGTCAGTATTGAGTGTTTTAGAGGTTGTTATTAGAACCACTCAGTACTTAGTATGGCCGGAAAACTTAACAGTGCTTTCCATAGAGAACATTTTTGTCTAATGATGGTTTCCTGAGATAGGCTTTCAGATGAAAGCCCTCTGTATAAGCAGTTTATACTTTTTAAGTATTGAGTGTTATCAAAACAATTCAGCACTTTAGGGCAGAAGACACTGTAACTACAGCACAGCAATTCTGGAAATGTAGTTGGGTACCTACCACACATTTTTACCCTTGGCTTCTTAGGGAATTGTGAAAATCATTGCATTATCTTTCAGATAGATACCGAAGGACTACATTGGTATGTTAGTTCCTGAAATGTGGCCATCTCCATTGCTCCCAACATCTAATTTATGTTTGTTACAACAGTTGCAGGTGAGATGTGTATGAAGGATGGATAATAGCTCCTGAGTGGTCAGTGTGATTTAGTTTGGAGAAAGTTAGTGGAATTTTTGTGAAGTAAATAAGGCTAAAGGCTAAAAGACAATTGTCATTAACACTGTAAGCATTTTTCAGAGTTTTAAGGAGGGTAGCAGTGATAGTTGCAGTAGCAGTTTATTGTGGAATATAAATATATTGATACGTAGGGATGATTAATAATGGAGGCTTGAGGATAGAGGAAAACTAAGAACAATAATCTGTAAAGATGCTGGTAGTTTTTGTGGTTTGAGTCTGAATCTAATTTGGAAATATTCATAGAAATTAATCTCCAGATGAAATGGTTAAATGCCCACAAAAGTCATAAACAGTGCAGCCAGCAACATCACTGTAAGAAAAAGCAGGATATTTTTCCTTTAAATTGAGTATAATTGACAGGTAAAATCATATATATATTTAAGGTGTTGTTTTGACATACATATACTTTGTGAAATGATTCCCACAAATCAAGCTAATTAGCATATCCACCAGCTCACAATACTTACAGCAATTCTTAATTTTTTCCACTTAGAAACATTTCATATAGCACCAGGTAAAAAATATTCTTAAAAGAAAAATGTGTTCAGCATTTCATTCCCAGAGGCAGATGAAGTAGTTACGTGAACACCATTCTAGATGATTTCTTGACATCTCTATACATTAATGTATTTCTGAAAATAAAAAATTGGCAATGCCATATATGCTGTTTTTTAACCTGCTGTTTCACTTAATGGGTTGTACAGGACATCTTTGCACCTTATTAAATTCATGTCTACATCATGATTTCTTAGGATATCGTTAATAGCTTCACCCCATCTTTCCTAATATCTTCCCTTATACCCCTCACCCTTCTCAGCCTTATTCTCATCCTCTTGTCTAGTAATAGTCTCCCTTCTACTTTCATGTCATCTCTTTTTGATTCTACGTACTAGGGAAAACATGATAATTGTCTTTTTTGCAGGGTGTGGGTGGCAGGGATCAAACTGAAGGCCTTGCTCTTGCTAGGCAAGTGCTCTATCACTGAACTAAATCCCCAACCCCCGATAATTGTCTTTTTGAGCCCAACTTATTTTATAACATAATGATTTTATATCCATTTTCTTGCCAATAACATAATTTCATTCTACATGGGTGAATTATACTCCATTATCTTTTTTTAGCTTTATTTTTTATTAGTACATATTTGTCATGCATATTGATCACATTTATCATAGAGAATTTGTACCTATACATAATATATCTCAATTCCTTTTTTCCTCATTCTCTTCCCTACCCTTCATTCCCTTCTTCCCTCCCCATTTACAAAAGCTGTCTCCTTTTTTCTTCTTTCTCTTTTTTCTTCCTCCATTCTCTTTACCACAATTTCTTTATCCATTCTTCTGTCGATGGGCACCATGTCTTGGCTATTATGAATTAAGCCATAATAAACATGGGTATGCTAGTATCCCTATGGAATGCTGACTTTAATTCCTTGGAGTATATACCAAGAAACTGGGTCATGTAGTAGTTCTATTTTTAGTTGTTTTGAGGCATCTCTCTGTATGGTTTCCATAATAGCTACACTCGTTTACATTTCTGCCAGCATTGTAGAGGATTCCTTTTCCTCTGCATCTGCAACAGCATATACCGTTTTTGTATTCTTGATGATAACCATTCTGACTTTGGTGACATGGAATCTCAGTGTAGTATTGATTTGCATTTTGGTAATGGGTAAAGATGTGGAACATGTTTTCATAACCTTACTGGCCATTTATACGTCTTTTGAGAATTTCTTTTACCCATGTCGTGTTTGGGCTATTTGGGGTGTATGTGTTGGTGTTTTATTGAGTGCTTTATCTATTCTAGATGCTACTCCTCTGTCAGAGAGTAGCTGGGAAGGATTTTCTACAGTTCTTTAGGCTGCCTCTTGAGTCTTTCGGTGGTTTCTTTTGGTGGCAGAAACTTTTTAATTTGATGTAGTTCCATTTGTTGATTCTTGGTATTATTTCCTGTGTTATTGGAGTCCTATTCGGGAAGTCTTTGCCTATCCTGATGCCTTCAAGTGTTTTCCTGTTTTCTTCTAGTAGTTTCAGAGTTGCAGGTCTCATACCTAGGTCTTTGATCCATTTGATTTGATTTTTGTACAGAATGAGTGAGCTAGGAATCTAGATTAAATTTCTGTAACCAGATAGCCAGTTTTTCCACCAGCATTTGTTAAAGAAGGTGTCCTTTCTCCAGGGTATGTTTTGGTGCCTTTGTCAAGAATCAGATAGTATAGTTGTCTGGGTTTAGTTCTGTGTCCTCTATTCTATTTCATTGGTCTGTATGTCTGTTTTTGTGTCAGTACCATGCTGTTTTTGTTTCTATGTATGGCTTTGTAATATAATTTGAAATCCAGTATTGTGATGCCCCTAGTCTTGGTTTTTTTTTTTTTTTTTTTTTTTTTTTTGGTTTAGAATTGTTTTGGCTATTCTGGGTCTTGTGTTTTCATATGGATTTTAGGATTTTTTTTTTCCTAGTCATATGAAGAATGTCATTGGAATTTTGATGGTGATTACATTGAGTCTGTAGATTACTTTTGGTAATATGGGCATGTCAACTACTGATTCTGGTGATCTGTGAACATGGGAAGTCTTTCCATCTTCTGGTGTTCATCAGTTTCTTTTTTCACCATTCTGTAATTTTCAATGTAGAGGTCTTTCACTTCCTTGTTTTTTGAGACAGGGTCTTGCTGTGCTGTTCAGGCTGGCCTTGAACTCACTACATAGTCCAGGCAGACCTCAAACTCACAGCGATCTTCCTGCCTCAGCCTCCCGAGTGCTGAGACTACAGTTGTGTGCCACCATGCCTGGCTTACCTAGATAATTTCATAAGCTATTGTGAATGGAATTATTTTCTTGGTTTCTTTTTCAGCTAGTTCATTACTGGTGAATAGAAGAAAAGCCCGTTGAGTTTTTAATGTTGATTGCATGTACTGAGAACCTGTTTTAATCAACACTTCTGTTTGAAGAGGAAGGGGAATGCAGTACTTACTTGAAGCGGGTACCAGTGTTTAATTTAACTTACAGTTGAAAAGGACTGGCAGCTTCAGTGTCCTCTGCTCAGCTCCTACCTCAGATGAGCCAACAGTACCTGTCTTTTAGGTACCAAAAGAATTATTAAGCATATTATTGAAAGTAAATATCATGGTGACTTGTATATGCCTTTTGTTACAAGACCGTTTAAGGTTGTGTAGGATGGCTGAAAATGTTGGGTAGAATTTTAATGGTCTCACACTTCGAGTGTAGCAGTTTTTATTTTGGCCTTTTGTATTTTTCTCCTCTCCATAGCTTAACAAGATAAGATGACACTAGCATTTGGCAAAAGTGTATAAATGCAAGTCTTTTCTGTGTATTTTAACTTTCTCTTGCCAATGTTAAAAGTTTACAACTTTTTAAAATAAAAATTAAGGCAAAGTAACCAGGTCCTTTGTGTTTTTGTACAGGAAACTCTTCGTACAATAAAATGGGAGGAAAGAAAAATGCAGCAATAAAGATAGATAAGGTTTGTTGAAATAAAAAAATTATTTTTCATAGAAATAATGCTTTATAAAGGTTACATAACACCTAACTCTAGTGCCTCAGGTATATACAAATATTGAAGTATAACTATTATGGAAGTGTGTTTGTTTCCTATGTCACTAACTACGTTTTACATTTCTAGCCTCAGAGATCAAATCAGTGCACAAGTTATTGCTTCAGAAATCTTTTCTCCAATGTATTTTCTTCTGATAGCCACACTGGAGAATCTTCCTTTACCTGCAGAGCTTACTGGTTAGTATTTTCTACTTTTTGTGGGGGTCTTGGGGATCGAACTCAGGGCCTTGCACTAGCTAGGCAAGTGCTCTGCCACTGAGCTAAATCCCCAACCCCTAGTATTTTCTACTTTTAATGTATGCTCTTTATACTTGACCTTTTAATTATTATAATTAACTTTTGATAGATATTTAAACTCTGGGGTCAGTTAAAAGATGTGAAAGTTTATCTTATATTTGTTTTTCTTTTGGAAAATAAACTAACTCTAGCAAAGAGAAAACTTGTTTTGTGAGCTTCTCTGTTACACACAGCCCAAATGGGCCTATGGGCTTTGTTTTCCATAATAAGTTATTTCGTACAGTCTTGTGATATAGGGAAGGAGGCTATTTGTTAAGTTGTTGGAGGAGTACCTAATAAAGCAGAACTCATTTAGAGCAGACCTCATCGTATCTTTGAGTCCATAGTGACTGGCAGTAGATGCTCAGTAGATACTTGTGAAATTTGAAGATTAAGTTGGAGTTTTAAAATCACATAGAGTTAGTGGAACCAACATGGTAGAATAAGATTGTGTGATTTAATTTTACAGCTTGACAACGTACCAAAGGAGCAATTACATCTGAGTAACCTTTTGAAAAACTGAATCGTATCCATTTTTAGTTGTAATAACCATATCCTCATTTGTTTTCTTCATTTGTTTTATGCTTCGTTTAAAAGGAAACTACTGTACCTAGAATTTCTCTTGTTCCTAGAATTAATGGAGTTGTCTGAATTGATTCTTTAAAAATTGTCACTTCATGATAGAATTCAAGCATTATTTTTAGGATTCTGGTAAATGTAATTTTTTGCTTGTGATATTAAATTTTACTTAAGGAATTTATATGAAAGTGTTTAAATAGGAAAAAGTTCTTATTTACATAAATATGATCCATAGTACTGTGTATGAGAGCTGCTGCCATTCTTGATATAATCTAGTTGTTACTCTTACTTTTTGTAATTCTGATGAAGGTCTAAATTTATCTTTTAGTACAGAATTTATAGAAGTCAATGAAATCAGTGCACTGATTAGGCAGAAGAGACAGGAAGTGGAATTGTCATGGTTTCCTGATTCATTACCTGGAATTGGAAGGTAAAAAAGAAGTGTTTAAAACATTTACATGCTAACATGAACGCAAGATATCATTAATACTTAAGTGTGAGGGTACTTTATTCAGGAGTTATCCCTTTGGAAATTTTGTGTATACTGTGGTGTTTCAGTTCCATAGTGAAGATTACAATTTGAAGGACCCTTTGACAAGAAAAGAATCCTTAATCCACTAGCTTAATGAGTTTAGATATTTCTATGCTAGACAGATTTAAAGCGGAGAGCACCAGACTAATAAAATTCATTATTAATAATAGCATTCAGACCTATTATCCTTCTGCTCTTTCTCCATTGCAGCCTGACTTGTGTGCTGTCTATTGAAGCATTTTTTTCTGTCTTTCCTTTTTTCAAAAATGTTCTTCTAAATGAGTACTTGATCAAGCGCCTGGCATTCTGACTTTCTGTAGTTTAGACCTTTCTTTCTTGAACACCTGAAGTTATTGGCACGGTTCCAAGTACATCCTATGTATTTAAACAAGCTCCTGCATTTACATCATCATCTCTAAATAACGTATTGTGACTTTTTATCCGTCACTATAACTATATATATGACTTTCACCCTCAAGGAATGATGAACTTAAATAGAGGTACAGTTAGGAAGTCCAGATAATGTGTACTCTGAAACCTTTCCTTACAGTTACACTTTTTTTGAACATACACAAGTTGTGTGTTATTTTTAAGCTTATCTCCTCTTATGTCAGAATCTCTCCTGTTACTCAGTGAAATAGTGTTTTTAGGAGACCTAAATTTAACATTGGTGAATAAGAAAAAGGAGTTTAAAAAGTAGATTCTGTTTAAATGCAGAAATTGGAGGGGGTCTTAACTGATCCATAGGGACACTGAAAATTTTGAAAGGCCAGCACCTTCAGATCAAAGACTTAAAGATGCAATATAGTAATAAAAGTTAATTCGTTGGTTGCCTTGAAATGAAGGAGTTTGCAAAGGAACATAAGGGAGCTTTCTAGGAAGATGGAAATCTTAAGGTCTGTGCAGTTGATGTTACATTTTAAAGTTGGTTTTAGAGTGGCAAAAGAATAAAAGCTAACAGTTGGTAATAAAACACTAAACTATTGAAAAAGAAAAATATCTATTAAATTGTTTTTACCTGCCATTAATTTAACAGGAAAATGTGATTTTGAAGGTTTTCTTTCTTTATAGTGAATTAGTAGCCATCTTTGAGCCGTGAATAACCTTTATTTTATATTTTTATTTATTTGAGCAAAACAGTTTAAGCATTATATTTTAAGGTTGCTAACTTGATTTGGAGAATTAATAATTTTAAATTCTAGTTTAATTTTTTAAAACTAAACAAGATCATCTTTGTTTCAAATTTTCAGAATTGGTTTTATACCTTGGAATGTTGAAGCAGAAGTCCTTCCTCTCATTTCTTCTGTGTTGCCAAGAACTGTTTTTCCAACAAGTACCATATCTTTAGAAAATTTTGGTAAAGTTTCTGAAATATTTTTCTGTTTTTAAAAAAATACTTTTAGCTTCTTCCAGTTTCATAGAAACGTGTTAATGATTTAGAAAAGTTGTAAAATGTAGTAGCTCTTAAATATTTATGGAAATAACTTGATTTTAAAACCATTCTAAGTAGAATATATCTCTACAGTAGAAGTCTATTCAGCCCTAAAGGGGAAAATTTTGTCATTTATGACAGCATGGGTACACCTGGACATTATCCTGAGTGAAATAAACCAGGCACAGAAAGCCAAATACTACATGATTTCATCCATGTAGGTTCTAAGAAAGTTGATTTCATAGATGTTGAGAATAGAATGGTGGTTAAGAGTTGCTGCGAGGTATGGGGTGGAATTGGAGAGATCCTGGTCAAAGGATACAAAATTTGAGTTAGGAATAAGTTCAAGAATGTTTTTGTATAATATTGTGACTAAAGTTTATATATTATAATCTTGAAAAATACTGAGTGATGTAAAGTGTTCTTACCAAAAATAACTATGTGCAGTAATATATGTGTTAATTAGCTAGATTTAGTCATTCCACAATGTATGTATACTTCAGAGCATCATGTTGCATATGGCACATAAATATTTCTTTATCTGTCAGCTTTAAAAAATCATTCCAGTTAGACCATCCATTTTAGGTTTTAAGAAATTATAACTTTAAGACTTTGAGGGACTGACTAGAGGTTTCTTTTCTCTTCAAGGATCTAGTGTCCAAACCATAGATCTTTAGAAGTAAATATCTGTTAATTAAGAAGAAGTATTCTGAGTCTTCTGACTAACTTGACAGTTTTCTTTTTGTTCTTTCCTGAACAGTAACATCTCAGAATCTCGTTTAAAAAAAAAAAAAAAAAGTAGTTGCCTGATTATATTTTCTTTTCTTTTTTTTTTTTTCCTGGTGCTGGGGATCTAATTCAGAGCCTTGTACTTGCAAGGCAAGCACTCTAACCACCGAGCTAAATCCCCCCCTTTTTTTCCCATATAAAATTGCCCACATGAATCCAAATCTGGTTATAACTTTATTTCAGTAACATTTTAGAAAGGTGTCGAAGCCTTATATTACTCAGATGTTAGTAAGCTATGTACTTATTTCTAATTTTGGAGACATACTCTTTCACTGTAGTACATACTTTCATGCTAAAATGAATTAAAGTCAAATTATTCTATTTCTTTTTGAAGTATAAAAGGTTTTGTTTTAATTATTTTCCAGCGTTATCAGGTCCTTCTTGCAAGGGATACGCATTAGTACATACCCAAGAAGGAGAAGAAAAGAAGCAAACTTCTGGTACTTCAAATACCAGAGGATCAAGACGAAAACCTGCAGCCACTCCTACAAGGAGATCTACACGCAACACAAAAGCTGAGACCGTCAGTCAGTCTCGGAGCTCTCCAGCATCAAATAATTCTGGGTGTGATGCCCCCGGTAACAACAATCCTTCTGTAAGTGTTTTCTCTCCAGCTGAGTCAGAAAAGCAAACAAGACAGGCTCCAAAACGGAAGTCTGTGAGAAGAGGAAGAAAACCACCTGTATTGAAAAAGAAACTTCGGAGATCTGCACCTCCCCCTGAAAAATCATTGTCTAGTGATTCAGTAGAGGAAGAAACAACAGAATCTGATGCACCACCTGTGTTAGAGAAAGAGCAACAATCAGATATAGAAGAAAGTAATAACATTTCTTCTGTGCAGACAGCTGTAGAAAACCAGTCTGCTGATTGCTTAAAAAGTTGTAATGAACAAGTAGAAGAAAATGAGGAATGTAAGGAGAATCATGATGTAGAGGAAAAAGTTGAATCTTTGTTTTTTGAATCTTGTACTAAAGATCCTCCTGTGTTAGTTGGAGAGGAGGAGGAAAGTAAAAAACTTGAGAATATAGGTATAGAGACTAACATTTTGAATTTAGAAAGTGAAATTTCTGAAGAGATTTTTGAAAAAGAAAGTGATCCCTTAGAAAGTCAAGACAAGATACTGGAAACCTCAGAGACAGAAGTAAAGGCAGTTACATGTTCAAATCCTCCAAGTGATTTTCTTACATGTTCAGAATCTGAAACTGAAGTACATCAGCCTGTATCTAGTCCCCTAGGTGAGATACTGGAGAATACAGAATCAGTGGGTAATGAACAGAAAATAGTAGGGAGTCCAACAGTGGCAATTATTGATCATCAAGATTCTGCAGTAAAAGCAGAAGAGCTTGTCGAGAGTCCCAAGCTAGAGTCTTCTGAGAGTGAAATTACCCTAACAGTGGACAGAAAAACTGTTGAGACCTCAGAGAGTCAGTTGCCTGGGCATACTGAAACTGAAGATGCAGAAATAGCATGTGAAACTGCAGAAAATGAAAAGTTTAAAAGTACTCAAGACTCTGGAAATTTATTAAAAAACCTGAACACCAAATTGGATAAATCTTTAGAAGAAAAGACTGAATCTCTAGTTGAACCTTCCAAATCTCCAGAGTTGCTTAACACGCACATTGAACAGATGGAGAAGCGTTTTAGTGAGGACAACAATGAAATGATACCTATGGAGTGTGATTCACTTTGCAGTGACCAAAATGAATCTGAAATTGAATCATCTGTATGTGCTGATTCTAAGCAATTGTCTGAAAATTCTGTGGTACACAGTTCTGAAAATAACATGCCATCTTCTGGTCCTGCAGATGAAAAAGTTGAAACTGTATCTCAGCCATCTGAAAACCCAGTAGATACAGTAGATAAAGCAAAAAAGCCTCGTACTCGGAGGTCTAGATTTCATTCTCCATCTACAACTTGGTCTCCCAATGAAGATACTGTACAAGAAAAGAAGCGTTCTCAGTCTCCATCTCCCAAAAGAGAAACTGGCAAAGAAAGCCGGAAATCTCGATCACCATCTCCTAAGAAAGAGTCCACTAGAGGACGGAAAAAATCTCGTTCTCAGTCCCCCAAAAAAGATACAATGAGAGAAAGAAAGCATTCTCAGTCTCGGTCTCCAAAAAGAGAGAGTACTAAGGAAGGCAAAAGATCTGAATCACCCTCCCCAAGAAGAGACATGTGTAGAGAGAACCGAGGATCTCAGTCAAAGCTGAAAGATTCATCCTCAAGAGAAAAATCCCGGTCCCAGAGCAGAGAAAGAGAAAATGAAAGAGATGGGCAGAGGAGAGATCGAGATAGAGACAGGAGAACCAGAAGATGGTCCCGATCCAGATCGCGGTCTAGATCACCATCAAGATCTAGGACAAAAAATAAGAGTTCATCATTTGGTAGAAATGAAAGAGATAGTTACTCTCCCCGGTGGAAGGAAAGATGGACAAATGATGGTTGGAGATGTCCACGAGGAACTGATCGGTACAGAAGGAATGACCCAGAGAAACAGAATGAAAATATAAGAAAAGAAAAAAATGACCCCAGTCCAGATGCTGATGATCCAAATTCGGCTGACAAACATAGAAATGACTGTCCCACTTGGGTAACAGAAAAAATAAATTCTGGGCCTGATCCAAGGACCAGAAATCCAGAAAAGTTAAAAGATTCCCACTGGGAAGAAAACAGAAATGAAAATTCAGGGAATTCCTGGAATAAAAACTTTGGTTCAGGTTGGATGTCTAACCGGGGTAGAGGTAACCATGGCAGAGGCACTTACAGAGGTAGTCTTGCCTATACAGATCAGAATGAAAACAGGTGGCAAAACCGAAAACCCCTCTCAGGGAATTCAAATAGTTCAGGGAATGATTCTTTCAAGTTCATGGAACAGCAACCCTATAAACGGAAAAGCGAGCAGGAGTTCTCATTTGATACACCAGCAGATAGGTCAGGGTGGACGTCTGCGTCTAGTTGGGCTGTGAGAAAGACTCTGCCAGCAGATGTACAAAATTATTACTCACGGAGAGGGAGGAATTCTTCAGGTCAGCAGTCTGGATGGATGAGACAAGAAGAGGAAACAATTGAGCAGGGTAACATTCTGTTTATTGATGCTGTTTTACTTGAAGAAAGGTTATAAATATGCATTTTATTTGTGTGAATTGAAATAATCCTTATTGGTAGTTTTTTTGTTAGCTTGAACCTTAGTTGTTTATGAATCACTTCACATTATATGTGTACACATCACGTGTATGTCAATATTTATTATTTTTACCCCACTCTTGCTCTAAATTTTGCCAAAAGTGAAATACTTCGTGTATTTGCTCAAATAGAAAAGTTTGAGATTTTCCTATGCAGCATTTAACTTCTTATTCCATTTATTCCAGGTGTATACACTTGAGTTTTTGTTGGTCATTGTTCTCATACAAATAAGTTACTCTTCTAATTATCTTTTCTTAGTTTTTCTTGATAAGAATGTTGCAAGAAACTTACTAATGCCCATCTCAGAAGGGAGGGGGGCTGTGCTTTCCTGGCATGTGTAAGGCTCTGGATTCTGGATTCTGGTATTGCAAAAACCCAAAACAAAACACCACTGCAAGAAAAATAGGTACTGAAAATATTAAAAATTGATCATACATGTATTTTGTAACCAGTTAAGGTTTATGATCCTTTTCAGCTAGTAAGTTTCTTGAACTATTTATTCTTTGCAAATGTTCATATGTTGTTATATGACTTTACTCTGGAAAATAATGTTGAGTATTTTTAGTCAGTATATCATTCCACTTCATTTAGATGCCAGATTAAATTAAGTAATTGGAGATTGGTTTTGGTGTACTGAGTCTGTTAATTGCTCTTTAATTTTTATTGTGAGTGATTCTTTGCTTTGTTGTTTAGAGATTTATAGCATATTTTTCATAAGCCTTTTCTCTTTTGATAGATTCTAACCTGAAAGACCAAACAAACCAACAAATTGATGGTTCTCAACTCCCTGTAAATATGACACAGCCACAGGTGAACATAATTCAGCAGCCAGTGAGCGCCCAGCACCAGCCTGTGAATATCTTCCCCTATCCAGTGGGTGTTCATGCCCCTTTGATGAGCATCCAGCGCCATCCCTATCACATCCACCCTCAGGTGCCCTTGCATCTCCACACAGGCGGGCCTCTCCTGCAGGTGGCCGCGCCTCCCACCGTGACTCAGGGACTGCCCCCGCCCCCGCCCCCACCCCCGCCCTCCCAGCAAGTCAGCTACATGGCTTCACAACCTGAGGGAAAGCAATTGCAGGTAAGTTTGATCAATATGATTATAAACTTTAAGCCGTTAGGAGTAAGTGTTCAAGAGAGGGCTCCGTGGCATTCAGAAATAGTTGCTCATTTCCTTACATTAATGGTATACCATCATAATCCCTTTTTCATTATCCTTTTCTAACCCTTACCCTGACCTCTAAGCAAGAATACTGAGTATATATTTACAAAATGCAATTTACACATGTACCGTTATTCATGTCCAAGCATGTTTTTTGTTAGATTAAGAAGACCACATTATTAATTCAGGTGTGGTGGTGCATGCCTGTAATCCCAGCACTCAGAAGGCTGAGGCAAGATCTTAAGTTTGAGGCTGGCCTGGGCTGCATAGTGAGAAACTATCTCAGCAAACAAAAATGAAATAAAAACTAAAAATAAGGCCAAATTATAAGTCAAACTAAAATTGAATGGAGGTTGCTTTAAAGTTTTTCTGGTTTTCTTGGACTTTGGGGGCGGTGTGGTAGGAACTAGTGCTTGATTGCTGTGTGTATTGTCTTGTTTGGGCAAATGCTGTATAGAGCTGGTCATTCTCTGTTACAATCAATATTTCATCTTCATAAACTTAACATACTAAAAAGAAAAATTCTCTATGAGACAGAAAACCTGAATAATTTATAAACATTTATGTTGCTTACAGTTTTTGAATCCTGACCGTAAAATATATTGGAAGAGTAGAGATAGAGAAATGGTATTTTAGAATTTGGGTTCTTGTATCTTTTTCTACTGTCAACTCACTGTAAGCCATTTGATGTCACTGCCTCATTCTCTTCAATCTTTACAGTGGGGGCACTTACTGTAGTTGATATTCTAATGAGCCTTTCAGGAGAGAGAGAATTCTTTAAATGCTGTTTTTCTCTTTGTTGCTGTGAGAACATGACAATACACATAATTTAAAATCATCTTGACATATTTAAATCAGGCTCCATTCCAGAATATTACTCATTTTTCTTCAAAGGACTCTTTATATATAAATGAACTGATTGATATATATGCATTTCTCTTAAATACTAATATTGAATTACTTTTTTAATGTTATTTCTAATACACAACTAAAAGACTGCTATTAAGTAGAAGTTATTTATTAACGCATGATAACTCTTTAAAACAGGGTATCCCTAATGCTCCTCATGTAAGTAATAACATGAGTACACCAGTCCTGCCTGCTCCGACAGCAGCCCCAGCCAGTACGGGAACAGTTCAGGGACCAAGTTCTGGTAACACTCCGTCATCGAGTCACAGCAAAGCCTCTAATGCTGCTGTAAAATTGGCAGAAAGCAAAGTAAGTGTTACAGTGGAAGCCAGCGCAGATAGCTCGAAGACAGACAAGGCAAGTTCAAGGTTGAGAGCAACCTCCATACCTACATAATTCTATATGTGATAAAAATGATAAAATAGCAGCTTTCTTATTTTATGAGTGGTGAGGGGAATTTATTATGGGTAGTCTTAAATTCCAATATTATTTAAAGGGTTCGATCTAGATCCGTTGGTGCCTGATGAGTTACTGGCAATATTGCGTGATTATTTTTATAAATATTTGATATATGTGTTCATAACTGTTCTGTAATTGGCATGTAACTGGGAATACCTGAAGAGTTGCTTGTAATGTCAATACACTATTTTGAATTGCATTTTTTTTTAAGTGTGTGGTAAATAACTATACATTTTCTTCTCATCAGAAATTGCAGATTCAAGAAAAAGCAGCACAGGAGGTAAAACTGGCGATTAAGCCATTTTACCAAAACAAAGATATCACCAAGGAAGAATATAAGGAGATTGTACGGAAAGCAGTAGATAAAGTAAGTTATAGCCTTAGTGGAGTTACGTGCGTATTGTTTTGGACCACTTCTATTTTAATAAATGTTTAAGTTTAATTTAATAAAACCCAGCTCCTACTAATTCTTGTCTGCTTTTTTACCATTTGAATAAGTTCGTGTAAGATATGCAGCATGAAAATCAGCCTGGCTCTTTGGGGATTTTTTTCACAAAGCTTTCCATTGCTTTAATCCCTTTAAGCATGAAAAAAGTTTTCCTCCCTTTTTTCTTAGGTTTGTCATAGTAAGAGTGGAGAAGTAAATTCTGCTAAAGTGGCAAATCTGGTTAAAGCCTATGTAGACAAATACAAATATTCACGGAAGGGGAGCCAAAAGAAAACTGTGGAAGAACCTGTGCCTACTGAAAAAAACATAGGCTGAAATGGGGAACGCTGTAAAGGACATTATCAAGATACCTGCAAAGTGCAATTTCATCATGTACCATTCAGTGAAAATCAGACATAACTGTGACTGAAATTGGTTTTGATAAAATTATTTTTTTTAATGTAGGAGAAATGATGTTTTGTTCTAAATAAATATAGTTCTGCACTGCAACTTCCATATCCATACCCTCACCTCAAATAAATAAGTTCAAGGGAAAGTAAAAGATTTAAAGGATTGTGCATTTTTTACCAGGACTGTGTACTACTGTGGATACTGGAAGATGTACAGCTTTTTGATTTGACTGTTTGATTGTAACAACAGAGTGCAGGAATCAGAAGCTTCCGAGTGCACTGGGTTGGGGAGAGATAGATGTATAATACATTTATTCTGTCAGACTAAAAAAAGTATGAACTTTATGACTTTCCCCCTCTAATCATAGAACGTTAAATAATGTATTACCATGAAAAATATTTCTAATAAATAGAACATACCCAATTGCAGGGTTCCTAATGTGTATTTTTAAAGCACATATCTGCTTAGGTAGAAAACAAATTATCACGTAAGTAAAATTTAGTGTTCAAAACTTTGAGACATTCTTCACATATGTAACACCAAATAAAGGTTATGCTGCTGTTTTTCTTTGTGCCTTTTTTCCCCCCAGTTGAGATAAAGCAGTTTGATTTGCTAGATTACAGCTTTGGCCGTTCAAAGTCGTTGAATTTAGAAGATCAATTTGGAAAAGTGCTGATTTTGTAGAAATTACGTTCCTTCATCGTATCTTCTACCCTAAGAAATGATAAATGAGTTGTGCCAAGTGGAGAATTGTTAAGTGAGGACCCTCCCTTCCTCAGGACTAAGGTAGAAGTTACAAGGCTGACGTCACTGGCTCCCCGTTGTCGCTCATCTCACTAGTAACTAGTGAACTCTTTCCACATGTGAAAAATCCCCAAATGCTTTACAGCCAATCGAGTGTAATTTGGTGACCATGTCCTGGACATTGGCCATGTCGTAAAATTCTAGATATTAAAGCTTGTGTTTGACAAAGGGAGAGGAGAATTAAATGGAGTTTTGATGAGGCGTTCAAGGACTAGGGTTTTGGTTACTTTTTAAAAGTACTATAATCTGTTAGTTTTATAAAAGGTAAGTTTAAAATGTTTTATAGCACCTTTAATTGACGTCTCGAAAGACAAATGAGTGCTTTCCGTGATAAACTGTCTTTCATTCCAGTAACAATTATCACTAGATACCAAATAACTGGAATGGTATTCAGATAATATGTTAATGGATCCAAGGTAAATAAATATGACTTGGTGACATGGATCCTTTTACTAGCTAACTAGTGAGAGCAATAATGGTGGGACTGTGCTTTTCTAAAGTTAAAGATTATCCCTTTCTCAGTTTTTTGTGCATAATACTTTCCTGGTGCTAGGTTTGATAGACAAAATATTTTGAAATGTTGGACTCCATAGTGATTGTGCTTTATTAGTTAATAAGCTTTGTTAGGTTATAATTGGGATCTTAAAAAATTTCCAAGCAGTTTTTGATCTTCATTCTACATTTCTGGGCATTTGTAATATGGTATTTTATGGATATATATATTTTTAATTAAAGTTTGTGTTCAGATTATGGGGAAAGAAGTTTAGAAGTATATTCTAATAAAGTATTAAGACATTTTCAAATATCAGTGCATACTTCCAGAGTTGTTTCAGTTTAGAATTCCATAAACTGGTGTGAACTTGCAGTCTATTTTGAATTAAAGCTGGTTCACACTTTTAAAATTTTGTGGCAGATTCCTGTGTCTGAGCTGATGAATCACACGATTCATGTTTTTCCTGCATTCTCTTTTAGTGACATTTGGGACTTGAGTGACTTTTAAAAATTTATACCATTCAGCTTTTGCATAGAAGTTTTAAAGTTTTGAAGAAAAGCTAGGTGGTGTGGTAGAGTTAAAGCCCCATAAATCATTTTCCTCATTCTTGAAAATAGCAAGTGTGCATTCCACATCTGACTTGGTGTGCTGGTTGGACTGCGTTTTAAAATTGCTGGTGAAGAATGTTACTGGATTAGACTTTAAATTTTTAAACTTTGAAATGTGTGAGAACGAATTAGAAAATGCATGCTTTATGTTTTTAAGTACATTGCTTTAACATTGCCCATTCTGCTACCTACCCCCAGAAACTCACATTGATTTTGCATGTGCACAGACTTAATCAGAAGCAAGTTTATGGGGCTACAGACTTCTCTTTTTCTTTATTAAGATTCAGTATTGACCTTCGAACCTTGGTTCCTTTTAATTTACTAGTCACATTGACTGACGTTTTAGACTGTAGAGATACCTAGAGTTTTGAGTCTAATAGTAGTTACTCATTATTTTAACATTCCAAAAGTTTTGTAATTTTTGTTGCGTTCTGCTTATCCCATTTTCTGCATCGTCTTCCTGTAAGTGGCTGCAGTGTGTGCTGCTTCAGTGTTCCATCCAAAAGCTGCAGCCTCAGAAGCACAGTGATCGCCCGGGTCGGAAACATTGTAGTAAGAGGTTGGAGTGCTGTCTACTGAAACATACTCTTAAATATGTAGTGTGGAATATTTTCTAATAAATTCTTTTGATAAACAAAGTAGTGTCTTTATATTGTATTATTAAGTTTCCTGGGAAATGATTACTGACTTTTATCATAACCCTTTCAAACATATGTTGAAGTACTTCAGTCACTCTGAGTCACTGTTGCATTAATGTCCAGGGTATATGTAATGCAGGCTCAGAGTTAGCTATAATCATATTTTAACAGTATGTTTTCCTAAGTACATCACCATTATAGGCATTTAGAACAACTGGTAAAAGAGGGAAGAGACTGAAAAACAAAAGGAGAGAAATCACTTGTAATCCTATCAGAGGTACCTCAACTTGTGTTGCTGATCAGACTGCACGTAACAATCCTTTCTTTTAGTGATGTATCAAGAATTTATCATTTTAATAATTATTCTATAGAATTACTTTTAATGGCCATATTTTATTATACAGGTGTACTCTTAAAATAATCCTCTTCTAGTGGGTATTAAGTTGTTGTAACAATATCCACTTTCGTCGATACACAGGTGTGTGCCTGCCGTATACACTCGTGTTTTCTTTATTCTCAGCGGTGGTACTGGAGATGGGTGTGGGCCCCGCGCCTGCTAAGCAAGTGCTCTGCCCCCAGCAGTGCCCCAGCCCCTCCTTTTTAATAGCACTCCTGTATTTTCTGTTTCCAATGTATTAACTCTTTAACCTCGAAACTGTTTTTAATGAATTCTTTGCTCTTCTAACCTGGTTTCCATTCTTTCTTGTTGCTGTTTTTTCTGTGTCTGGTTAGCATGTGACCTCTTTCAATAATCTTCACTGTTTCATGGATTCCGTGTATACCAGGTCTTCTTAGACACCAAAGACTAACTTTCCAGTTGCACAGTTTTGATTACATTATTCTGCATAATTTGTTCAACAGATAGTGTTGGTGCATGTGTTACATGCTACAGAAGAGTAAGCAAAACCCAGCTCCTTGGTTCTGTGTGCTACTGAGGAAAGACAGGTACATAGTGTGTAACTGATGTGGGGGTGAAGGGCAGGGCCGGGGATGCTCCAAGTATTTCTGTGAGGGATTAGTAGGAAAGTGGTCAGGGAAGGCCCCTGGAGGAGCAGCGCTTCATGTAAGAACTTGAGTCGGTGGGAGAGAGGGTCAGCCAAATGCAGCAGGTCTGGCCAAAATGAAAACTGATAGAACTTTTTAAGGTACCATATTATGCAAAGAAAAGCTAAACAGGAAGTATTTGATGTGATTAGATTTGCATTTTAAAAGATTGCTCAAAGTCTTTGGGACAGTAGGCGTGGTTAAATATTAGTGTTAAACCTCACAAATTAGCATTTAAAATTTTATCTAACTGATAAAAATACTTAATTCTGGTAAGTATGCCATGACCTAACATGATGCAAGATTGTATCATTTTTTTCCTGAAAGGCAGTTTGAAAATACACAGTGGCACCTCAGTTTAAGAATTTAGTTCTTCCCTTGATTCTGGTTGCAAACTGAATTGGACGAGAGCCGAATCAAATTTCCTTATAAGGTCAATATTGAACCTGACCATTGAATTTGATTCGGTTCTCGTCCAATTCAGTTTGTGATGTGACGAGAATCGTGGAAAGAAGTTCGTGAACCAGGGTGCTACTGTACTTTTAAGAGCTTTTTTTAAAGGGGTCATATACTCATTTAAAAGGTTCACGTTCCTTTATTGGAGAATTGGAAGGGAGTCTTGGATAAACTGGTCCATTTGTGTGAAGGTATTTTGTGGTTATGTTAATTGTCTGCGGGGGGGGGGATAGGTAGAATAATGTTCCTTTAACATTAAAATAGAACAGAAACCATGTATTCTATCCCGCCCCCTTTTAAAGTTTAAAGACAAAAATACAGGTTACCAACAGAAGTTGTTTCTGGATTCTAGAGGACTCCTCCCCTTCCCCCTTTGGGCTTCAGATTTCATACAGTGAAGAACGTTTACATGATTCAAAAACACCTTTTCAGAACTTCAGGCTTCATTGCTTGGCATAACTGGCTGGGAGAAGGGCGAGGAGCGGTGCTGTAGGATGGAGAGGTGGCAGCTTCGCATTCTGGAAGTGACCCGGGTCCGTGAGCGCGATCCCCTTCCTGCTCCGGGTAAGGGATGCTCCCCACACGCAGCCTTCCGCGGAGGAGCTTGGGCACTTCTGGCTACTGGCGGTTGAGGGTCTAGGTTTGTGGCCTGAGAAATCTGTCACAAGAAGCCTTCTAGGGCCGTAACTGTTCTGAGCATAGTTCTCCCGACCTTGCGGCCACTGGGGGGAAACAATGCTATCCGGTGGTGAGTAGCGGGGGTGGGTAGCGGAGATCTTGGCTTCAATGCCCACAGGACCCGGGACCCGGCCTTGGAGACGTGGTCGCCCTTGAAAGGATGCT
Source organism: Hystrix cristata (assembly GCA_004026905.1). NCBI lineage: Eukaryota > Metazoa > Chordata > Mammalia > Rodentia > Hystricidae > Hystrix > Hystrix cristata. The sequence continues at coordinate 50,068 of PVJO010001149.1, forward strand.
GTGGAGAGGAAGTGAAGTAACATTGGTTGAACCTTCCACCTTGTTCACTTGGGGAACTCCTGCCCATATGGTCAGGGCTTCTTTTCTCTTGTCTGCTCTGGGACAGTAACTAAAATGCAGCTTGTCCAGTGGTTTCTGTATTTCAGGTCGTTCAGAGGGTCCTAAAAACGGCAATACCTGGGCCCGCTCCATGCCACCTCGTATCCCTCTGTAAGTGTGTTTTAGGGTCTCCAGGTGGTCTCCTGGGAAGCTAAGGAACACACCACTCTTAACGCTCGAGGACCCCTGCAGATCACAGCTGTTCTCTTGGTCCTGAATCATTTGGATTCTATCCCTGCTCAGGAGCAGGAGCGGCAGCAGCAGCAGCATCTGGTAGTTTGCACATAGACCCCTTTTAAGCCAAATTCTAATCTGTGAGTTTCGATCCCACTAAGCAGCGCTGGCGGTGTGGCAAAGGTAACCCCTTCACAGCGCGGACATCCAGCGTTCCCATGGTGTGCACAGTAGTTAATGGTGTAATCACTCCTACAGGAGCTCAGGTGTTGGTGTGGTTAGGATGTCAGCTTAATTCACGTTTTTTATTTGCACATTTGCCTAAAGGACTTACCATTTCTAAAATGGTTGTAGCATTACTTTTTGTAAATCGTATCTGGATACAGTTTTCATTTACTCTTTAGCCAGTAACATATCTTCCTTTGCTCCAGCAAATCGTCCTGATTACCGATTACAACAGCAGTGGATAACAGTGCTTAGTGCTGGCTCTTGGGTAGAGTCTTATTGGCATTATCTGCCCTTTTTTAACCGATCCTGTAAGGTAGGATGTGTTAACCTTAGTCACTTCCCTTAGTCACTGTCACTACAGAACTCGATTGCACAGTGGGCCTGGGTCCATGGCCCATCACCAGGTCTGCCCAGCTGCTTTTCCTCATGTTTGTGAAGTATCCAGGCCCTAACACTTAATCTTCCTCATTCAATCTGCCTGGCAGTTTGAGCCACAGACATGACATCTGTAGTTCTGTTGCTTCTCTCCAGAGTAAATGAAGTTCTCATAGTCACTTAACTTAGTGAAATATAATTACTCAGCTGGCTACCTTGTCTGGTCACCTCTTCCAGTTCATCCTTCAGACTTCTAAACAAATTCAATTCAACTAGATACTTGCACTGAGCAGTGTAATTTCTGTATGCCACATGGTCAACAAACTTCACAGAACTCTGGCAAAATCTTAACGGTTACAAATGGATCTGCTTGGGTGAAGGTCAGGAGTGCACACCTGGTAAGCCATCACTTGCCCGTTCAGATTCTTCCAAGGCACCTGTGGACAGTCCTAAGTTCCCTCAAACAAATTTGGACCGTATTTGTGTCCACGATTTTCAGATTCTCAGACTGCTCTGTGGCAGTATCTTCCTAGATAACAGCTACAGTTCCCTTCCTAGGTAGATGTCCAACAGAAACCTGTCCAAGTGCTTCAAGAGACAAGAGTAGCATATTCAGAGCATCATTTATAATGGCTCCAAATCGGAAGCAACCTAAATGCCATCAGTGTTGAAATACCATTCAGCTCCTTCCAATGATAGGTGAGTCTCACAGCCAACCTGAGTGAAGAATAACAGAAAATACAGTTTGGTACTATATTTTAATATTAATTTCAAAAATTAAAACTGCCAGGTGTGGTGGCACATGCCCATAATCCCGATATGAGGCTGAGGCCGGGAGGATCGCCATGAGGCTGAGGCCATCCTGAACTATGTAGCAAGACCCTGTCTCAAAAAAATTGATGAAAAATACATATGAAAGATTGCCAGTAAGTAGTTACTGATGGGATGGTGACGAAAGGGGCTTGGAATGGGACACAGGAGGCCTGGGATAACTGTAAAAAGTCCTTTTTGCTCTGATTAGTGGTCACTCGGGTTTGCTACAAACTCTACAGTTCTGCTCTACATTTTATGCACTTTGTTAGGTGTGTTATGTTTCTCAAAAGTTGAAGTATCAAGAAGCTAGCAATTAACCCAAAGCCATTGCTTGAAAATTGTGACTGCCATACCTGCCATTCTTCATCCCTTTCCTTCTCTCAGTCCAGTCCCAGTAGGCAAAAGAAAAGTAATATATGAATTGGGGGTGGGAGGAACCCATTTTAAGAATAGTTACACACCACGTAAAATGTGCCATAAAATGTTTGGAACCTGAAACTAAGTTGAGCAACAAATGTGCTGATTCTGCATGAAAGTGGCTATTTTGTGTGCATTTAAAATTTCTTCGTGTAGTTGGGCTCGCTTTCAGATCCCTTCTTTTTCTAAGTTATTCTTTAAAGAAACCCTATCAGTTTCTACCTAAGGATGAGGATCTCATGTTCAGGTCAAAAATTGATTGTCTTAGGTAACTGTTTGCAAGAGTGAATTTGTTGGCCAACCTGAAAGCATTGAGAGATGTACATG
>PVJO010001149.1:57500-186448 GCA_004026905.1 Hystrix cristata
CTACCCCAAAGGTTACAGTATCAAAGTGGGTATGTGTGTAAAGATGGGAGAATATAAAAGTGACCATGATCTAGCAAAGAAAAAAGTGATGCCGAAGGCTGAAAAGTATCTGCCAGAATTGGAGGGACAGCCAGGAGGACAGCGGCTGATGCTAATGTGGTGAAAGCCGGGCACACGCCTGAGATGCTCACTGTGAAATTACTTCAAGTTGGCCTTAAGTATGATAATTTCCATACTGTGTGTTTGCAAAATCAACCAACAATAAGATTATCCCCAAAACCTCTGATACCTTGGTGAAAATAACTGGGTATAAGACACTACAGGAGAGAAAGAAGAAGATTTTCCTAAGTTAGGAATGGAAAACAAGAGAAGCAATTTATAGAAAAAGACACAAAAAGCTCAGTTTTTAACATGTGAACTGTAGTCAACTTCTACCATAACGAAGAAAATCAGGAAACAAGCCTGACAACTGAGATCGGGACTGGGGAGTTGGCATGTTTTTGACCATTTGGATTTTCAGCCCCATACGGCAGGCTCTTCCAGCGCTGGAGCCTGGACCTGGGGCCTCTGCACAAAGCTGCGTCCCCAGCCCTTTTTATTCTGAAACAGAGTCTCATGTTGTCCAAGCTGGACTTCAACTAGCAATTTTCCTGCCTCGGCCTCCCAGAGTGCTAGGATCGACAGTGTGCACCGTCAGACATCGGTTTGGACTTTCAGTTCTGTGGTTGCCGTATGTGGATACCACCGTGCACTGAAAAGAACGGCTAAAATCAGACATTAAAATGATAATGCCCAATGTTGCTATGTGGAGCAACTGAGGCTTCCATACTGTTCTGTAATGAGTTTGACCAACAAATACACAAAGAATGTTCATGAGCAGCAGTGTTCTGAACCCCCAGTTGGCAGCAACCCATTTGTTCCCCAGAGGTAGAATGAAAAAGAGAATTGTGTACTCTCATAATATGAACAAAGCACGGCTACCCACAATGGCACAGATCAGACTCAGAAACGGGGCAGAAGCAACCTACGGCACCGCGGCCGAGGATGGGGGTCCCTGCGGGAAGAGGGTGGAGTGGAGCCGGGGAGGGACATGCCAGGGGCCTGTGGCGCTGGGTATTCTGATTATGAGAATAATGGACGGTTACTTATACAGGTGGTTGGCTGTATGATGATTTTAATATTACGCTTTACACTCCTGTTTTTATGTTCTTCATGTATGACATCTCAAATTTTTATTTCACAAGTTTTAAAATAAAGTAGAAAAATTTTCATTTTTTTCGAAAGAAAAACTAGTCCGAAAAAGCTTGATTTGAAAACACAAAATTCATCAAAAATTAATTAAAAATACAAAGAATAATATATAAAGTACAGTGACTTACTTTTCCTCTCTAAAGAACATTCTGACAAAAAAGGCTATGGTTTTGTTTTGTTTTTAGGACAGGATTTTGCTTTGGAGTCCAGGCTGGCCTTAAACTCCTGGTGATCCTCCTGCCTCAGCCTACCAAGTGCTTGTGGTTTCATGAATTTACCAAAATCATTTATTTTTTAAACTGATGATTGCATATTGAAGAACACTTTCTCCTATTTAGATGCTGCATTGATAAAACTAGAAAGATGAACAAAAACAGCCAGGATGTTTTAAAGTAACAATTCCCTCTTTTGTTGGCACTGAGGGCAGAAAGCAGGGCATGGGGGATGCTGAGCACAGGCTCCATCACTGAGCTTCAGCCTGAGCCTTAATGATTTCCTGTTTAATATAAATTGATATTTTTATTTTTTGAGTTTTTTTCTTTAAAGAGGGCTTCAATTGATACAAAATGAAATATAATTGAAACCAGGAATAGTGGCGTGCACCTGTAATCCCAGCACTCAGGATGCTGAGGCAGGAGGATCGCTGTGAATTTGTGGCCAGCCTGGGATACATAGTGAGACCCTGACTCAAAAAACCAAACAAACAAAGAAAAACACACAACTTTTTTGTTTTATAAAATGATACTCTCTCAACTTTTTTTTTGTGGTGTGCTGGGGCTAGAACCTCGGGCCTTTGGCATGCTAGGCAACCAACCACCACATATCCCCAGCAATATCCTTTCAATTTATAATCCACATGTTTCTTTTCTTTTTTTCTCTCTTTTTTTTTTTGAGATGACTGCACCAAGAATAAACACCGTGTCACTGTAAGGCACTTCCTAGACAATTCTTTGTAAGTGGCATTACTAAACACCACTTAGGATACAAATAAGCTTCTAGGAAAACAGCAGTCTGAACACAAATTTTTCTCTATTCCCTACCAAAAGTAATACCAAAATGAGTGAAAGAAATTTACCTTCTAGGGAAACTAAACTAGAAAGGCATAAGACTTAGAGACAGACACACTTAAAGTTAAGGGGTGGGGAATCAATCATACATAAATTAGGTGATCAGATCACAGTACAGAGCACCCCCAAATTCTGTTTCCAGAATGCAGGACCTTGTATTTACTTTCTGTCACAATAGCTACCACCAAAGGGCCAAAACAATAACAACAAAAATCAGAGGAGGAACATAGTCTCTCTCTGATGGCTTCTAATTAACAAATTGGTTCTTCAGGGATCACCCTGACATGGCAATTACCAGTGACAAATAATGACAGTGTACTCAAAGCTTTCAAGTAGCTTATAAATATCTCATTAAAATGTGAGGTGAACCCATAAAATCCTCAAACATCTGAAGAATTTGGAGAAAGGAAAAACTATACAGAGAACAGAAGAAAACTTCAAACTACCAAATTTACCAGGCATGGTAGTTTCTTCTTGTAATTCCAGCACTCTAGGAGGCTGAGGCAGGAGGATCTCAAGTTCAAGCCCAGGCTGGGCAACTTAGCAAGACCCTGTCTGGAAATATGAGAGGGGGTGGGACAATGGGGATGTAGCTCAGTACAAGGCCCGGCATTCAACCATGAGTATTGAAGGGAGGGAAGGAGGGACAAAGGGAGTAAGGGAAAGACACACACACACACACACACACACACACACACACACCACACACACACACACACACACACACACACACACACGGGGTGGGGAGGACAGCAACAAAGCAGCATTAATATCCTCAGGAGAGATAAGAAGACACTATCCAATAAGTAAACAGCAACAACTAGCAATTAAGAGCTTTTAGAAATTAAAAATCAATAGATTTGATGACAAAGTCAAAGGAATTTCCAGAAAACAGAGTAAACAAAAATGAGAGCTAAAAGAGAAAAAGAAAAGAAACACACAGGAAAACTTCCCATTACTAAAGGATACAGATCTCCAGACTAGAAAGAAATATTTACTAGAATGAAATACCCACTTCATTGCAAACAATAAAACATTTTTCTTCAAAATGTCCACAAAACTGTAGTAATCAAAACAGCATGCTACTGGCACAAAAACAAACACAACGGAAAGCCTAGAAGTAAACCCCTCATCTATACAGCCAACTGATTTTCAACAAAGGTACTAAGAACATACATGGGAAAAAGGTCAGTCTTTCCAATAAATCTTGCTGGGAAAGTTGAATACTCGCCTGCAAAAGAATGGAACTATACTTCTCTCTCTCCCCAGTTATAGAAATCAGCACAGAGGCTGCTGTGCTGGCTTACACCTACAGTCCTGGCTCCTCAGCAGGCGCGTGCAGGGTGTGCGTCCAAGCCCAGCAGGGCAAATGAACGAGACTCTATCTCAACAAAGCTCAGGAGCAGGAGCTCGGCCGACACGCACAAAGCCATAGGCTCAGTCCCCAGCACTGAGGCGGGGTGTGTGAGAATTTAAAATGAATTAAAAAGACTTAACTGTAAGATCTGAAACCATAAAACTATTAGAAGCAAATATATTGGAAACGCTTGGGAATATTGAAATGGGCAAGATCTTCTTGGACCAGATCCCCAAATCAAGTAAAACAAAGCAAAAATGAGACAAACAGGATTACGTCAAACTAAAAAGCTTCTGTATAGCTGAGGAAACAATCATCAGAGTGAGCAGACAATGTATGGAGTGGGAGATAATATTTGCAAACTATTAAATCTGACAAGGGGTTAATATCCAGAATACCTACGGAACTCCAAAACCTCAACAGCAAACAGCAAAAGCAAAACTCTGACTTAAAAGCAGACAATAGCCAGGCATGGTCGGCATATGTCTGTAAGATGGGCACTTTGGGAGGCTGAGGCAGGAGGATCACAAATTTGAGCCTACCCTGTACAACTTAGCAAGATTCTATCTCAAAATTAAAAATAAAAAAGGGCTGCTGCAGATATAGCTTAGTGCGAAGGGCATGGCTTCAACCCCCAGTACTGAAGGGAGGGAGGACAATAAACCTTGGTAGATATTTCTTAAAAGAAGATACAAAAATGGTTAAGAGGTATACAAAAAAATGCTCAACATCATTAACTATCAGGGAAATCCAAATCAAAGCCATGATGAAGTCCACCTCACTCCAATGACAAAGGATAACAAGCGCTAATGTGCGTGTGGAGCAAAGGGAGTCCCCAACGCTGCAGGCAGGAATGTAAATTCACACAGCTACTCTGGAAACCAGCATGGAAGTTCCTCAAAAATTAAAAACAGAACTACCATATGATTTGGGAATCCTACGGCTGGCTATATATTCAAAGGAAACAAAACCAGTATATCAAAGGGACTTCTGGAGCAATATCCACAACAGCCCAGAAATAGAAATATACCAAGTATACGTCAACTGATGAAGAAAAACGAGGTATATACACACAATCCAACACCATCCACCCATAAAAAAGAATTAAATTTTGTCCTTTGCAACAACACGGATGGCACTGGAGATACTGTAGTGAAGAAAGCGAGGCATGGAAAGACAAGTAGCACATAATCACGTTCACACGCGCTGTTGGCAAGCGCCGAGCTCACTGGTGCGGGGATAGAATGGCGGTCGGCTCCTAGAGGCTGAAGAGGGAGGGAAGGTCAGCAGCACGCACTGTGTGTGCTCAGGCGCTCCAGGAGCAAAAGGTTCCCGTGGACTATTCTACAGGAGGTTGGCATGGGGAACTATTATGTACTACGTATTTCAAAAAGCTGTAAGAAAGGATTTTTACCATAAAGAAATGATAAATACTGGAGATAGATGTGTTTAAGCTGATTTAAACATTACACAATGTATACGTGTATCGAAATGTCACAAGGTCCCCATTCAAGAAAAAAACAAAGACCTGACCTAAGACTAGATAATCATCATCATGAAACTTGAGAACATCAGAAACAAAGAGAAGGCTCCAAGAGCTTCCAGATGTGGACAAATAATCGCTCACATACTAAACAACAGGAAGCAAAACACCTCTACAATTCTCAAGAGCAAGGCTGGATGCTAGAAGATACCGAAGCAAAGCCCTAAGATTTTTAAAGGAAAGTGATTTTTCAATCTAGAATTGTGTATCTAGCTAAACTAGGAGGTCAAGGGTGGGCCAGGGGGTACGGCTCGGCGACACGGCACTAGCCCCACAACAGTGAATCCCGCGCTCGGCCCCCGGCACTGGGAACGAGGAGTGAAGGTCTGTTGTGGCTCTTCTAGACACACCAAGTCTGATGCTGCTGCAGAAGGCGCCAGGACAGCATGCACCAGGAAAAGGGAGTAAATGGAACCAAGAAGCGGCATCACGAAGGAGGATGTCCCAACACAGCGGCCCGGGACCAGGCTGGAGTGCAAGTGTCTACACTGCAGAAGGGCAGCTTCCAAGGAAAAAAATCGTGAAAAATGTGAAACTGACAGAGGCTTAACAACTGTATCTGGACAGCTTATCAATACCGACAGACGTACAAGGAAGAATTGATCAGGGCCATAAGAAAGCTAAACAATCATAAAAAAAGCAAGGCACTCATTAACCCCTGAAAAGCAGAGGAAGAAAAACGACATAGCAATTAGTACAGCACTTGGCTCAGCATCAATCCCGCAACAGCTGATTTAATTAGAAACTGTGATGTCACAATATTATTATGAGGATAAGTAAAGTGGAAGGAAGGGCGAACTAAGGATTTGAAAAAGGAAATCAACAGGTAATACGCAACACAGGTAAATTAAGAACGAGTGGGGCTGGGTGTACCTCAGTGATACAGCGCCTGTCTAGCAGGTGTGAGGTCCTGAGTTCAGTTCTCAGCTACACACACAGACACGTTATTTAGACATACAGAAGCAAATACCAGAAGAACCAGCTTAAATTGTTGAATGCTATCCGCTTGGAGATGGGGAGGAGGAATGGAACTACTATATTTGGTTATAAGCTTTTTAGTACTATTTATTTAAGTATATTTTTGTAACAGCTTTATTGACATACAATTCGTTATCATCCAGTTCACTCATTTCAGATGTATAATCCACTGGTTTTTAGTATATTCACAGGACTGTGCAACCATCACCACCATCAATTTTAGAATGTTTTCCTTATTTATCCTAAAAAGAAACCCCAAAGCATTCATAGCCTTTCCTCATTTTTCTCAAATCCTTCTTTTGTTGTGTTTAGTTTTCCTCCATTGTGCTACAATTTATACAGTATTTATCATTTTAACCATTTTTAAGTGCACAGTTTAGTAGCACTGAGTACACTCGTGCTTTTGTGTAACTTACCACTATCTCCAGAATTTATTCGTCGTCTCATAATGGAGTACCCAGCATGCACCCATTAAACAGTAACTTCTCATTCCTGTGCTTCTGAGCCCTGGAATCAATGTGCTACTTTTTGTCTCTCTGCTTCTGATAGGTACCTCATAGAGGTAGAAAATTTATCCTTTTGTGCCTGGCTTATTTTACATAGTATAATGTCTTCGAGATTCGTCTATGTTGAAGCATGTGCCAGAATTTCGGGCTGAATAATATCCCACCACATGTGCAAACCGCACTTGTCCATCCACTCATCTGGACACTTGGGTGGGTTACATCCACCCACCTTTTGGCTACTGTGAATAATGCTGCCATGATCGGGGTATAAGAAGTATCTGTTCAACTCCTTGATTTCAGTTCTTTTCTGTATAAAACCAGAAGTGGAACTTGGGAATTTCTGAGGAATTAGTAGTTTTCCAAGGTGTCTCTGTATAGTCTGGATATTGATCCTTTATCAGATGTGATTTGAACTTTTTTTCTCTCATTCTATGGGTTGCCGTTTTACTCTGTTGATAGTGTCCTTCCGTGAACAACTCTTACCTTTGATGAAGTCTAACTTGCCCATTTTTATTTGTCTATGCTTTTGATGTCATATCACAAGAAATTATTGCTAATCCAATGTCATGAAGCTTTTGACTCATGGTTTCTTCTAAGAGTTGTACAGTTTTAGGTCTTATGCTTAGGTCTTTGATCCATTTTGAGCTAATTTTTTCTTTTACATATAGCATAAAGCTGAGACCCATCTTCATTCCTTTGTACATATTATCTAGTTTCCCCAACACCATTTTGCTGAGAAGACTGTGTTTTATTCATTGAATGAAGAACTGGCATTCCTACTGAAAATTATTTGACCACATATGAGATGGCTGATTTCTGGGCTTTTTCTTCTATATCTTTGGTCTTTCTTTGGTTTACATGTATCTTTCTGTCAGCACTATACTGTTTTGATTAATGTAGTTTTGTAGCAAGGTCTGACATCAGAAAGTGTGAGTCTTTCAACTTTGTTATTATTCAAGACTGTTTTTGCTAATCAGGGTTCTTTGAGATTACATATAAATTTTAGGATGGATTTTTCTCTTTCTGCAAAAATCACGACGACTTTGGTAGGCTTGTATTTTCTTTGATGGTATGGACATCTTAATTAAATTAAATCTTCAAACCCAAGAACATGGGCTGTCTTTCCATATATTTCTGCATTAATTCCCCCCCCCCGCATTAATTTTTTTAAGCAATCTTTTGTAGTTTTCCATGAATGACTCTTCTACCTCCTTGGTTAACTTCCAAGCATTTTATTATTTTGTACTACTGTATGTGGAACCATTTGTTTTAATCTCATTACTAATGTATAAAAATACTATTTGTAAACCAGGCGTGGTGGCACATGCCTGTAATCCCAGCACTTGGGGAGGCAGAGGCAGGAGGACTGCCACAAGTTTGAGGCCAACCTGGGCTGCATAGTGAGTTCAAGGCCAGCCAGGCTGCTCTACAAAGTGAGACCCTGTCTCAAAGAAAACAAAAACAAAACAAAACAAAAAATTTTTAAAACAACTTTGAAGTTTTAAGTAAGACCCATATATTACACTGACCAAAAAGAATCAAAATATTGTACTTCTCCAGAGCTCAAGCTTAATCAGAATGGAGGTAAAATGCATTTAAACATTTTACATTATTCAAACCATCAGATTCTGAAGTTCAAATAAACCAATTGCTGATATTTCATTCTGTTCAGAAGACTGTACTGTAGGAATGAGGGTCAATTTTTAGTAACTTCCTGTTAACCTAAATTTTTTCTTTGGATACTGGGGATTGAACTCAGGGGCCTTAGTTCTGAGCTAAATCCCCAAGCCCCTAAGTTCTTACTGTAAATAAAAGTATGCTTTAGTCTAAAAAAAAAATCACACTTTCTTTTCTACTAGAGACGTAGTTTCCTACCCTGTCCTTCACAAACGTGGGTTTGCTAGATTGCTGGTGTTTTCTCTCAAGCACAACTTCCTGTCACAGGAGAGGTTCAGAGAGGTTCTGTAACTGAGAATTTCAACCTGGACTGGGAGAAGGAGCAGGAAGAATTTAATGGATTGTTTTAATCCTTATGATTTCACTGATCTAAGATCACAGGAACCAAAGATGCTACAAGGCATCTGGAAGGCTTACAGTTCATACATACAACAAAATCAATGAAAACAAAAACGGCAAAATGAAAACTTCAGCCAGGCATGGTGGTGCACAGCTGTAATCCCAGCCGTCAGAAGGCTGAGGCAGGAGGACTGCCACGAATTTGAAGGGGCTACATAGTGAGTTCAATGCCAATCTGAACTATATAAAAGGAAAATTTCTAGCTTAACAATTTCTTAGACCTAGACAAGGACACCAAAGAAGGTGACCTCTCCAGGTAAAGAAAAGGCCCTAAGAAAAAGTTACAAAATTGTTTTGGGAATTACTACCCAAATTTAGGATCTGAACTCTAGCATAGAATGAAGTTGTGAGCCTTTTCCTTTCCATATGTGTATCAATCAATCAAATAGTTAATGAATGATTATTATATTCTAAATACTATGCTAGGTATTGCAGAAAGAACAAAGAAAATAAACATTCAATGTCTACCTTCAAAGAGCTCGACATCTGCCTGGGTAACACAACATGTTGGGGGTGAATCTTAAAAAGACGAATAGCAGGTAGAGGAGGTTACCTATACTGCATTAAAGCACTGTGGTTGGTATTCAGGCCATAAGGATCTAGCCCAGACAGTCTACATATCGTTCAGTAGAGGGAAACAGCCACACAAACCTATTTATAAAACAATGAGGTTACATGCTACAAGACGTAAAAAGAGAGGAGTATTACTTCGGTGGGGAAGGAACAATATCCGCATAGAAAAAAGGCTGTACAAAGCAGCTCTGAACTAAGCTCAATGCGAAGGGGACGCAGACACTCAGCGGGTGGCCGACTCGAGCAGGAGGGTGCAGCAGGCAGCCAGGACAGGAAGGAGCGTCAGAGGAGCCAAAGTTCACGGTGAGACAGGAAAAAGCATAACGAGATTGGGAATGTGACTCATTTTGGCTAAATGTAGGCCATGAAGCAAAAAGAGGGTGAGAAAGGGAAGTGAGAGAGGCAGAAAGAAACTGTGTCACAAAGGAAGAAGGAAGAAGCTGGCAGTCCCCTATGGTCACTGAACCTTTACGTTTCCTCCTTTTCTGAAGACCTCCGATTTAGCACTGAGCATTTTTCTGGTCTAGCATTCAGCAGGCCCTGGGTTTGCATTGTAGCACTGCCACAAAACACTTGTTCATTTTAAGAATACTTGATGCACTTGCTATAGTAACTTCTGTCATTGTAAATACTTTTTAAATTTTAGTTTTAAATTGTACTCATTGTCAAAGATTTTTAAGTGTGACATAGTCAAATTCATATTTTTCTTTTGTAATTAATATCACTGTTTTCATGATTGGAAAATCCAATTTAAAGATCACTTCAAGAAATATCAAATAATGTAAAGTAGGGTAAAATGGTGTCATGGGAAGAACGAGAATTAATGCAAGGTGTATTTGGCCAGATGTAGTGGGGTATGTCTGTGATCTCAGCTGTTTGGGAGGCTGAGGCAGGAGGATGTCAAATTCAAGCCGGGCCTAGACCACTGAGCCTGGAGTCAATCTCCAGCAGGACAAAAGGAGGGTGCTGGAGAGAGGACTACAGGGAGAGGAGAGAGAGGGAAAGAGGACAGACTAGGAGAGAATACAAGGCACATCTGAGGACAGCGTCTGAGGGAGGGAATAGGAAACTGCCCAGCTGAAGGTGTAGGACAGCCCTAGTTGCGTTTGGTGACTGTGGATCTCTCAGGGAACGGTCTCCCTGCTTTGTGGAAGAAGCTCTGCCTCCAAGAAGCTGTGGGTGTGCAGGGAGCAGACTGGGGAATATGCTGAACTCAAGGCCGTGGATGACATCTGCCCTCGGAAGGGGCTGACTTCAGGACCACAATGGCAGAACAGGGCTCACAGAGAGGCGCTCAGCCTGCCTCTGCAGACCCTGGTAGGGACTGACGAGGGCCACAGGCTACCTCCCGCCACACCACTGCTCACTCCCAATCAGCGCCGTGCTGGGGCCGCTCTGTGAAAGCCAATCTTTAAATTTTCAGGAATTTCGACAAGCTGGTTTTTGAACAATATTAAAAATTAAACTTAAAAAAGAATTAAGATATGTTATGTACATGTATTAACTCCCCACAATGAACACAATGAATGTAACTACTATGTACTGCAAACATATACTAATAAAAATGTCTTAAAATTTTATAAAAAGACGCAGGAGAGAACACTAGCTTTAGGGTAGACACTATAGGGGATACATCAATGGGACAGTCCACATTTTCTCTGTCAAGATTAAAGTATTATTCCTAGTTTCTATAAATCTACAAAATATTGATTATTCTCTTGCTTAAATCCACCAGAAAGTAATTTTTAAATACTGTGAAGTACTAACAGTACAGCTTGGCAATAACTATGACTCTGACAGGTTCATTAAAATGTCAGCCGTCAAACTGAATTGATTCATTATGATTTTAAATGATTCAAACGGCCAATTCCTTCTTTCTTCTGATAAACTCTTGCTTTCCCTCTTTAGGAGAGCTACTTTCTGCTCTAATTCTATGGCCACCAAGAAAATTAATAACACAAGTTAAAAGACTACTGTTTGGTTGCTTTAACTCTGTTTATTTTTGGCTTTTAAAACTTTGGCATTAAACTTTTGATCCTTTTCACAAAATCGATGAGGTAAACAATAAAATAGAGATACCTAATTATATTACCTTACATGTGAAAGTCAAGTAATTTAAATTCACTTTGGCTATGAAAAACAGATTTACTCACCTGCGACCACATTCTGAGTATTTACCAATGTTTTTTAATATTAAGGCAGCTGTTAGTCGGATGTGTTTAGTTATTGGTCCCTCTTTTTCATCCTTAAAAAGAAAGAAGAATATAAAAAAAAAAAGAATAGAGATCTAACTCATACAGGGCGCACACTTTACAGTTAAGGCTTTCACAGTGGCTTACTGTAAAATCTCGAAAGACAAGGTTTCTGGACCCTCTCCTGAGAGCCATGAGGGCGGCGCTGGGGTGACTCACGATGGCCTTCTGCGCTCTAGGGGTCGAGCCGGAGCCCCCTACAGCTGGCTGCCTGAATGATCAGAGAGACAGACCATTACCACGATGTGGACACAGACTTGCCAATACCCTGAGGTGGTTACTTTGTAATTCTGGATACCTGGTAAATAAAAGGTGCGTGGCCCACCATTAATATTTATGTTTTGTGTCAGCCTAGGCAAAGGAGTGCTTAATGTTGAGGTGAAGTTTCAGGTTTCTTAATTTCCAATCTATCATTTTAAAGCAAACAACAGCTGCTCCAGTATGGCTCATCTTTAAAGTTACTATGCTGGGTAAGTACGCAATAAAAATAAATACAACACAGTACCAAAGTTGTAGTTTTAATACTTGAATGTAATGTGAAGCTGTTTTTAAAGAAGAAAATAGTTTACAATTTGAGCTATAAATTACTTTTAAATAGCATGTAAAAGAAAAACAGTACTACTTAAAAATGTATTGGCATAGGTCACCAAGGAAAAGACAGCCTAATATGTTATCATACATAGTACTTCCAATTTACAAAGCATTTCTCATGTATTATTTGCTATTCCAAGCATTCATCTACGAAGTAGAATCAAAGTGTTAAAGGTACAAAGGATTTGGGTTATTTTTTGTCTTTTTGAGACAGGGTCTCACTATGCAGCTCAGGCTGGCCTCGAACTCACTATGTAGCCCGGGATGGATGAACTCACAGAGATCCTCCTGCCTCAGTCTCAGGAGTGCTGAGATTATAGGCCTGCACAACTCTGCCCAGCTCAAAGTACTCTTTATAGACCATGCTGTCCAGCTAAATGGAAAGTATCACCAAGAGCACTTAAGCAATCTGAATAGGATCTCACAGCTGAGTAGCAGCAGAACTGAACAGAACCCAGGTTTGTCTTCCCAATATGCTAAGTTGCCTTTTATTGTTCCTGTGCTTTGCCTAGTTTCCTGGTTTTTTATTGTAACAGGAAATAAACTCATTTTCCTTACTTAGTAGAAGATTTCTGATTTCCTGCTTGTCCTGGTTCATCTTGTTTTAATCCTGCAAGCAGGGCATCCTTTGAACAGTGCTTATCCTTTTTGAAAAAGAGGAAGTAAAAGAATATGCATCAAGATCACTACTGCAAGCAGATGAATCACTAAGTGAAGAGTATTAACAAAGTATACCTGTAAGTGTGTAATAAAGGAAAACCTCTGTCGCTGAAAAGGTTCACAACCTTCCCAAAGACACTGCCCTGGATACACATCTTTCCCTCCGTGTTCAGTGGCTGCATGGTAGAAAACCTGTGAGGGCGTCTGAAACCACCTACAAAAATATGAGGAGAAAATTTCTGACACTTGCATATATCCTTCAAAATAGAAAACCTCCTATTCTTAATACAAGTTATAGGTCAATATATATCATAAGCAGGCAAGCCAATCTCTAATTCATTTCCTTTAAATTTTATTTTGGAATTTTCTCTGCTTATATGTCCACACTGAATCATTCAACTATACTGATGGCTTCTGGTTATTTGCTTTAAGTTATTAATATCCTTCATTCCTAATTCTCTATCTTCAATGAAAATCAGCTAAGAACCTCTTCAGTGTAAATGAAACAACGTTTTAAAAGACAATAGAACATTATCTTATAAGCAAATACCATTCTCTTTTGTACTTTTAAGAAACTGCTGAAGTACTTAGTAATTTCACATTATAATACACAGAAACAACTCTAGCTTATCCAATTCAAAAATGTGAATTGAATAAATTTTGGCCAGTCTGGCTTTTTAGCTAAATTGGTATTTTTTAATGTCCATTCATATTTAAAACGCAGCACCTCTCATTTCTCCATCAAATCCTGTTCACTACTAGAGTTTAACAACACAAATAGCTGAGCAAGTATGAGATGAAGGACATAAAAATGAAGTCACATACTGTTCTCCTTTATAAATACAGTAGTGAGCCGGGTGCGGTAGCACACACCTGTGATCACAGCTACTCAAGAGGCTCCAGGTCATTCTGGGCAACTTAGTGAGAGCCTGTCTCAAAAATAAAGAAGGGCAGGGATGTAGCTAGGTGATCCAGTATGTGCTTAGCATGTATGAGACCCTGGATTCAATCCCCAGGATTATTACCAACAACAACAAAAACCCCGTAACAATGAGGAACATCACTGGAATACCGACAACAATATAATACAATGCGTTATTGCTGTTGTATCATTATTAATGTTGTTTCTGCTTTTTGAGACAGTATCTCACCATGCAGTTCAGGCTGGTCTCCTGCCTCAGCCTCCCACCTGCTGGGATCACACGTGTGCACCAGCATGCCCGGCTCGAGACAGCAAATACACTAAAAGCCTGCCACTGCTAATTAGCAAGGCAAATGTTTATACAGTCAGTATTTTCATAAACACCATGCACCAGAGATCTTGCTAGCATTTGATTTTTTATGGCTAACATATAAACATGTCTATGTCTGAGCCAAAATTTAATGTGCAGCATAGATCCAATATCTCAAATTAATTCAGAAAATGATTGACATTTAAAAATAGATTTTGATCAAGAAATTATAAAAGGCAATGTTAAAAATTATAGACATATTTCATTTCCATTTATGAAGTTTACTGTGAAACCAAAATCAGGACATCCATTCTGGAATTTCTTTTAGTTTTCATTACTCACTATTAATATGAAATAAATGATGTCAGCTCCATGATATAGAATAGTAAGCGTCAGAAGGAGGCATTCTTACTGCATTAAGACTTCACCTACATAACTATTAAATTACCAGTCGAAATACAGTCACGTACAGCATGTTTTGTTCAAGGTCACACTGTATATACGACAGTGATTGCATGAGATTATAATGGAACTGAAAAATTCCCATCACCTTGTAGCTATCTTAATGTCAGAGCCTAATACATTATTAATTTGTTTGTGGTGACAACAGTGTAAATAAACCTGTCAGCAGTGTAAAAGTATAGCACATATAATTATTTAAAGTACATGATATTTGATAATGGTATGAGTATAAACGGTTTATGTATTTAGCATATTAAAATTTTCTTGTTATTAAAAGAGCCTAAGTATGCAGTAACCTGTACCATCTAGGTTTAAGTATACTCCTTGTATATACAATAAGGAAATCACCGAAGGACACATTTCTCAGAATGTATCCTTGTTATCAAGGAGTGAATGACTATCCAAAGCCTCTACACTCACATACCCTAAAATTCAAATGTAACTAGTGTCACTAGTTAAACTGATTTCTATTTTTAAACTATTTTACAGCATATAAAATTAACGGTACTTGCAATACTTAAAAAAAGATAGTTCTTCTTCTTTAAGTCAATTTTAATAACTAAGTATACACAATTATGTGTGTGTGTATATATATATGTTTTAAGACAACTGAGATTTTTAAGTGTTCAGTTTACTTGTTCAACGCTCAATCTGCTGCTTTCCAATTCACTACTTTGCTCACTGCAGTCTCTTTTCCCTCTGTCTACTTATTCTGGTCAGAGAAGCCCACCATTCAGTGTTGTGGTGGTTCAGGAACTAACATAACTATGAATGATGCTGGTTAGAATAATCATATGAAGGTGAGAAGTACCTAAGTTTTCCAAATTCAATAGAGGGAGTATCTAAATTTTAGAAGTTTAACATTGGAGAATCAAACTAAAGAAATTCAAAGCAAACACTGGATTTTCAGAATACATATTTTTATGAAATGGGTGCAGGAAAAATAAGAGATGAGCCAGGATGATGAAGTTGATGTCTACTGGAACTGCTAAGTACACCCAGAAGTCTGAACTTCAACACTTCTTGAGTAATTTCCTAGGTAGTCAGAGAACAGCAATTTTACTACTACCAAGTAAAAGTCCTGTTGCATAAGCAGGGAGCTTTTACACTGGAAATGTTTTAAAAGCATTTTGATATCCTCTACATTCCTGGTCTGACCTTTAATGATACGATTTCAAGCATTAATTTAAATTATGTTTTGTCTCAAAGGGAAATATTTTCCCTTTTTAGCAGTTATTAAAGATCATAATGAGCAACATATTCTACAAAGCTGGTCTTCAAATGTCTTTTACAGTAGAATCCTCTTTTCAAACAATATAGTATGTAAAACCACTATACATAAAACAAAAAGCAAAGCTACTCTGGTCAAATATAAGTTGGGCTTTTCTTAAATTTTCTTTGCTTTATCTTGGTTTTTTTTTTTTTTTTTTTTGAGACAGGGTCTTGCTGTGTAGCCCAGGTTGGTGATTCTACTGCCTCAGCCTCCTGAGTGCTGGAATTACACCGTGCCTGGCTCGTACATGTTATTAAGGACACATACATCACTTATATGTTACAACTGCTAACTAACAGTCAGCACTGTGCATAATGATGATACACAAACAGGGTAAACGGTGAGGAGGATGACCTATGAGGAACCTGCCTCAAAAACAAATAAACAAAGCCAAAGTGAGATTCAATCATCAGATTACAGAATGTTTGCCTCTACCGTATCAATAAAATTCTAACATGATTACAGTAGATTAGAACTGAGAAAGCTACAAGATACAGACTATGTTTAAAAAGGAGTTTCTAAGGAAACACAAAGAAATTGAAGCCTCTGACACCTACAGCTGTAGCAAATATCAAATGTAGCCTAACTCCTAGCCAGATAAACACAAAACTACTAAAGGTCTATTTACTTCAGTTCTTAACAAAATCTAATACCATGTCTTTCAACAAAAATTGATAAGGCTTGTAAAGTATAAAAAACGAAAACCACCCACACTCATACCGATACCCATACACAGAGTCAATGGCACAAAGCCATCAGAAATAGACAGCTGGGCCTGGTGGCACAGGCCTGGAGTCTCAGCTATTCAGGACACTGAAATGGGAAGACTGCTTGAGTTCAAGACTTTGGCATCACCCTGGGCCACTAGGTTGACAAAGCAGACTTGAGAACAAGAAAAATGATCAGAGACAGGGAGAAAAATACTTCAAAAAGATATAACATTAAGGTAGTTGCTCCTGAAACAAGCATTAAAAGATGACAAGCAAAAAGTGAAAGAAATACATTGAGAAAGAGACAAGTTCACTATTCTACCTGGAGACTTCTGTATACCTATTTTATTAACTGGCACATCCAGCAGACAGAAAATAAAAAGGAAACAGCTGAATTAGCCACCACCAATCAGTTGGGTCTAGCTGACATTTATAGAATAGTTCATCTAATAACCTATCACACTCATATGGCCCACCCACCAAGTCAGAACACGTTCTAGACACAAAACACTCACTAACAAATTTAGAAGAACAGAAACATACAATTATAATCAGACTACAATGGAATTTAACTATAAACAACCAAATGGTTGCTGAAAAATATAGAAGTATTTGGAGGTTAAATAAACACCCTTCAATATTCTGAAATAAATGAAAATAAAACTTCAAAATTTGGGAGACACAGTAAAAGCAGTTAGAGAGAAAGGTATAGTACAGACTGAATACATATATTAAAAAAGGGAAAGAGGTAAAATCAATAACCTAAGCTTCCATTCTAGGAAACTAGAAAGAGAGCAAATTAAATCTAAAGCAAGCAGAAGAAAAGAAATACAAATAAGAGCCTAAGTCAACAGGGTAAACAACAACAAAACAAAAAACTGGTTCTTTGAAAAGATCCATCAATAGAAGACACAAACCTCTGGCCAATCTAGCCAATGAAAAAGATACAAATTACTAACACAAGAAATGAAAAAGCCACCATCACCACTGAGTCCATGGATAGTAAAGGACGTAAAGGAATGAGCATTTCTATCCTCACGAATTGATGATGTTATCCCTGAAAAACATGATTTGTCAACACTCATATAAGGAAAAACAGATTATCTGACCAAGTCTATTAACTATTATAGAAATTAAAACAATAACCTTCAAACAGAAAGCACCAGGATCTGATGGTTTCACTGGTAAATTCCATCAAACTTAAGTAAGGAATGACACCAGTTCCCTAAATTCTCTACCAGACAAAATAAGCAGAGGAAATGATACATAACTAATTCTATGAGGACAGCATTGCTTTAACACCAAAAGAAAAATTACAAGGACACAACAGCCCAGTAGCTCTCATGAATGTATGTATGTCCTCAACAAACATATTAGGAATCAGGATTGGGGATTTAGCTTAAGTGGTACAGTGCTTGCCTAGTAAGCATCAGGCCCCTGAGTTTGATTTCCTAGCACCAAAAAAAAAAAAAAAAAGGAAATCATACAATGACCAAGTGAAATGTACTCCAGTATACAAAGCTGGTTTAACAGTCAAAAATTTAATTGATGTAATTCATCCCATCCTTAGGCTAAAAAATGAAAATCATGTAATCATATCAATAGATGCAGAAAAGCATTTGACAAAATCCGAAATGCACTCATGTCAAATGTTCTCCCCAAAAAACAAATTAAAAAATGGGCTAAAGATCAGAATAGATGCCTAATCAAAGATGTACAGATGGTAAATAAGCAAATGAAAAGATATTCAACATTGTACATCATCAGAAAAATGCAAATTAAAACACTTAACAATACAAAGACACATATTAGAAGGACTAAAATTCCAAACACTGACAATACTAAATCCTAGCGAGGAGGTGAAGCAACAGGAGTTTTTATTCAGTCCAGGTGGGAATGCAAAATGGTACATGCATTTTGGAAGACAGTTTGATAGTTTCTTAAAATGCTAACTAATCTTAACGTAAGATCTGGCAGGCAACTGTAAACCTAGGTGCTTGCCCAAATGTGTTGAAAATTATGTCCACACAAAAACCTACAACTATTCACTGTTCCGAATAAAACTAAGCTAAAGCCAGTTAGTTGCCTACTGGTATGGTGTCATTTTTCACCATGGTCCTCAGTAACGATGGCTTTTATTGAACAAGAAGCCAATGAAGAAGAGGAAGAAAAAGATGTGACGGCAGAAGAGTTTAACACTGAGAAAGGTTGTCTTGTGAAAACCCAAAGACTGAAGATTATAGATTACTATGAGAAGAAAGAAAAACAGATTAAGCAGCAGAAGGAAACTAAGATGCCCAATTTGATGAATCAAGCAAGACTCAAAGTCCTCAGAGCAAGAGATGACCTTAGCATTGACCTGCTAACGGAAGCAAAGCAGAGACTCAACAAGGTGGAAAAGATACAACCAGGTACCAAGTACTGCTGGATGGGCTGGTTCTCCAGGGTTTGTTACCAGCTGTTGGAGCCCCAAATGATTGTGCATTGCAGGAAACAAGATCTCCCTCTGGCAGAGGCTGCAGTGCAAAAAGTGATACCTATGTACAAAAGCGCCAGTAAAAAAGATGCTGATATTCAAATTGATCAGGAGAA
Organism: Hystrix cristata; assembly: GCA_004026905.1. Lineage (NCBI taxonomy): Eukaryota > Metazoa > Chordata > Mammalia > Rodentia > Hystricidae > Hystrix > Hystrix cristata. Next base: position 76,624 of record PVJO010001149.1, read on the forward strand.
CCTGCCGACGACACAGCTGGTGGTGTTGAGATCTATAATGGGGATCATAAAAGAAAAGCAGATGGCAGAGGTATGGGGAGCCTTGTTTGGTGGAAATGTGAACAGGATGGTTTTTAACTAAGTCTTTGGGAAGTAGAATTCATCCTCTGCTCTGTCTGAAGGAGCAAGATTGTCTGTTCATCTTCCTCCTGGCTGTTCTAATACTGCTCTGCATTTATTGATGATGCCCTTTGGTAGCTGATCCCTCACCCGTTAGCAGTGGGAGAGGTTCACACAGTGTGATCAGGACCAGCCCCAGCTCTGGGTCTCACAGCTCTGTGCGGGAGGGCTCAGGTGGCTGCAGGGTTTCTCCGCCACTTTCCCCTTCCACTCTTCCATCTGTCTAGTCTACATCGTGACGTGCATGCTGTTTCTGCCCTTTAGGTGTAAATCGCATGTGGGGCCTGCACTCCTCCCAGCAGTAGAAGCTTCATCATTACCTGTTTGGGCCTAGAAGTTTTCCTCATCTGTAAATGTGACTCAAAATCTAAACCATGAAGATTCTTTATTTATTAAAATAAAAGGGTTTACGTGGAAAAAAAACCTCACAACGTTTATACCAGCTTAATTCATAATGGCCAATAACTGGAATCAACCAAGGTACCACTCAATTTATTAGGGGAGTAGATAAACAGTGGCACATGCATACAATAGAATATTGTTCAGGGATAAAAAATGATCCGTGAAAGCTACATTATGGGCTGGGAATATAGCTCAGTGGTAGAGTGCTTGCCTAGCATGCATAAGACCCTGGGTTCAATTCCAAGTACAGAAAAGAAAAATCCATAAACAAAACAAAACAAAAACTCAGCTACAACACACACAAAAATAAAGAAATCTTACACACATACTAAGTGAAAAGAACCAGTATAAAAAGATGATATGCTGTATTATTCAATTATATGGCATTCTGGGAGTGAAACCTATAAAAGACTAAAAAAGTAGTGGTTCCCAAGATAGGGGTTGAGGAATGAATAGGTAGAGTGGATTTTCAGGGCAGTGAAAGTACTTTGTTAGTTACTGGAATTGTAGATACATGACATTTTTTGGCAAAACCCATAGACCTGCATGATACAATTCATGAGATGCCTACTGAATCTGCCTTGTGTGAATCTTAATAGTGTAAACTGTGTTCTTTAGTTGGTAATAATGTATCAATATTTACAATAAATATATACAATAAAAACATTAGGGCTGGGGATTTAGCTCAGTGGTTAGAGTGCTTGCCAAGCAAGTGCAAGACCCTGAGTTTGATTCCTGGCACAAAAAAACAAATAAAACAATAAATTGTAAAATGTACCACACTCATGCAGGGCATTATAGTGGAACTTGTATTTAAAGTAGAGGGAACAGATGGGAACTTTGCAGTATCTGCCAAGTTATAAACCTAAAACTGCTCTAAAATATAAGGTCTATTAATTAAAAAAGAGATATGCATGAATATTACTACTATTATTACACAACTGGTAACTGGACAAGAAGGAAAAATATAAGCTATAAACATAGGAAAACTGAACAATATAATGGGAATTCAGATCATTTAGGACAGCAACAAAAAAACAACAAAATCTAGCAGTAAAGTTAAAGAATTCGTGTGAAGAAAATATTAAAATGCTTTACTTAAGATATAAAGACATAACTATGTGCAGAATCCTTTTTCTGTAAGGAAAGACTCAAATATTGGAAAAATGTTCACAAACACTGAAAGCCACTACAACCCAAATCCCAACATGTCTTTCTTAGGGATCTCTAAGAAATATTCTAGAAGAATAAATATCTATGCAGTTACCAAGTCTGACTTTAATCTCAAAAACTAGTACAGTGCCTAGTACAAGGTAGATGCCCAAATATGAAGCACTCTGAAAAAGCAGAAATCAGCAGGAGCAAGTTGCCATATCCAACGTTAAGGTACATTTAAAATGATAGTGTGTTGGGCCCACTGGGATAACAAAGCAATCCAGAAATAGACAAGCATATAGTAGAATTTAGTATATGATAAGGGTAGCAATTCAAATGTCTGAGGGAAAAACAAACTTGCCCGTAAGTTAGCAACTTGGAAAATGAGCTAGATTTATACCTCATTTTGTATATCAATCTAAATTATAGATGTACCAAAAAATTAAAGTACTGAAAGAAAGGCACCAATAGTTTATTTTTTGATCTAGCAGCTGAGGTGTTTCTATAATAATAGAGACTTAACTTCTACATAGTAAAATATGGCTTTAAAGTTTCAAAACAAATGGGTTGGAAATTGGCTCAAACAGGCTTTCACTGGACAAAAATGGCAACATTTGTATATCAAGGATACAATAACTGGATATGGGTGGTGCGAACCTGTAACCCCAGGCACTCAGGAGGCAAAGGGAGGAGGCTGCACGTTTGAGGTCAGCCTGGTCACCTCAGCAATAAAATTTTAAAAAGGGCTGAGAGATGTAGCTAAGCTCTGTACTGGGGGAGGGGGAGGGGAGCAAGGATTGAAGCACCTCAAATATGGTCCTATTCTTAAATTAGTTCATACTGATACTACAAACAAAACAAACCTCATGGTCATCCTTATAGAGTATAAACAACTCATTACTATGAGAACTAGTAAATGAAGGCAATAAGCATCTATTTTCTCTTTTGTGTAGGAATTAAGAGAAACCAAATATTTGATAAAAACGGAACTTTCACATTTTATAACCTTTAAGGAAAGATTGTTCTAGGCAATGATTATCAGTGTCTATTTACATCAACAGTAAGTGCCAAGGAGATATTATATGCATGTCTTAATGGAAGAACATGATACCATTTTTAAAGTTGTCTTCATAAAATCAAAACAGAATTTGATCAAACACCTGAGTCAAACTACTATAATGTACATAAAATACAGGGTCAGAGTAACAGGCTAAACAACATCAGCAAAAAGCCAGATTGTGATGTTTTATAGGACAAATTACCTGGTTTTTCAAACAAAAACTTGTGAGGGAAAAAAAATTACAAGACGTGAACGGGTAACCTACAGATCAAAAGAGACTTACCAACAGTTGGCAATATTTGAAACTTGGATTCCAAATCAAGCTCTAAATTAACAAAAGGCCACTGGAAGAAATGTAAGCATTGACTAGATATTTGAAGAATTCACAATGTTGAAGCCAATTAATGGTTTTCCACAGGTACATGGTAGCGGTATGGTGATTACATTTAAAGAGTGGGTATTTCTACTTTTCATAGGTATATGCTTATAGATTTAAAAAGTTACTGATAAATGACAATATAAAGGGAGTAATTCAGTAAAAACAATCTATATTATGTACTGAGAAACAGAATCTAAAATACAAAGACTATGTAAAAAGTAGCTAAATGTACATTCAAAAGTTATGTTTAATTCTGTAAAAGCATCATCTTGCACATAGTTAACTATTTCAACTTTAAATATTAAGCATTTTACAATAACTTATTGGTGAAAAAATATTTTTATCTCTAAGTCTAAAGAAAAAAGTTTTAAAATAATATTTTTGATATGATAAAGAAATTTGAACTTTGCCACCTAGTGGACAATGGCTATGACATCTTTCCACTTAGAAATTAAACATGAAAAATAAAAGCTATCATTCTCTCCGTGTCCATGTTCTCTTCATATCCTAAACCTAAACCTCTCAGTTTTCCAGCCACATCACGTCCTTTCATTACTCCTATTGCACTTGCTATTCTGACTGGAATTATTTTTGGCATGGCAAACTCTTACTCATTCATTCAGCTCAAATGTGGTGTCTACAGTGAAATATTCCCAACCATTCCAGAGCTGCATTAATTGTTCACTACACTGCTGAGAGCACTATGAAACCACCTTTTTATAGCACTTATTTACACTGCAATTTATTGTTTTGGGATCTGTATCCCTAAGGTTGGGAGTGATCTTTGGGTTTCTCCTAGTACAAGCACCACTCCCCACAGGATATTCAAAAAATAGTTGCAGACTCAACTGAATTTATTAATGATGCAATACCTAAAAACCATGTCTTAAAAAAACAAGTTCCAAGAAGTTTTGCTGAATCTGTCTTATTCAGAAAAGATAAAGAAAAGATACATCATCAAATTATTTAACACCAATCCTATTAACCAGATGGGAATCTGGGGTGTATGTTTAGAATCATTAATTCTTTCAGAATTTTTTTCTCAATGTACTTAAATTAAGAACTTCATCTAAAGTTGTTACTCTTAAATTTTTTAGAGTCAATGAACGGTTTTAGTAGACTACTCCATCAGGTGTGGTACTATTTGCCAGTGGAAAACAAAACAAATGGAAAGAGTTAAAATTGACACCAGTGAAGAAAGTTACACTTAAAACACAGAGTAAGAAAACAAACAGTTGAGGGCTGAGGGTATGTAGCTCAGTATAGCATTTGCATACACCAGGTTTGCAGACAGAGGGAGGTGATCAATTCAAATGAATCAAAGAAATCTGAGAAAACCTAAAGAAAACTTCTCTGATAAACAGATTTTACATTATAACCAAGTACATGAAAGATACATGTATCTTACACATATATAACTGAAAACAATACCTACTCTTGCTAACATGATGGAATCTGTATTTTATTCATTTTCATTGAAAAGAAAAACAAAAATACCACTGGTCAAGATATACTAAAATGATTTCATGATGCCAGTACTGAGTTGATACTCAGAAGTTTGATAACCACTATTCCACAGATAGTTTGCATACTGTTAATTATGTAGTTAGGTAAATGGATACTTCACAATCCTAAAACCAATTTGTATATGAAGTATATGAAATACAATCTGTATGATAAAATTATGAATTTATATTTAGGATAAATTTTAAAAGATATGGAATTAGAATCTTCGCTATCTAAGAAATGAAAAGTATTCTATTACGAGTATCTTAGTACTCTTAAAAATGACCTGGAGAGAAGGGACTGGCTGAGTACTGCTAAGATTAAACTAGGATTTTATTTTAATCAACATTTTTCTTAAATTTTCCTTCAAGTCAAGAATGCTTTAAGAATTTCAGTCGACCTGTTTCTCACCTTTCTCATTAAGGGGTGCCATGTTATTACGGCTTTACAAATAATTTCCACAGGGTAAATATTATAAATACAAATTTAAGACAAGTCATTCTCTAACATTATTATTTGTGAGGTTCTACTGTACAGAAGTTCCATAGCTGCCTCTAAGTTCAATTCACTTTTAATAACTCACTTTTTCATAGCTAAATATACAAATTCTTAAATGAATTTTCTTTTATTAAAAACTAATGCTGAATCATATCCTCTAACAAACTGCCATTAAGCAACAAAATTCTTCCCACATAACCTAACGTGTCACTGGATCCACATAATATAACTCCTAACTAAAACATTTTTGATAAAAGTGGTTTCAGAAGAAAAATTTCACAAAACTGTAGATGACAGAAACTGAAATATTAATGCATTCTAAAACAAAGAAAACTTCTGGAAATCAAATAAAACTGTCATTTACTTTTTACAAGACTGCCACAGACACATGAAGTTCTGGCCAGGTTTTCTCAGTGGATCTGCATGTTGACTGGACGCACTGAATGGAGAAGGCTGAGCACTGCTAGGCTGTCCCTGCACTTGTACAGCTGGTGGAGGTGGCATAGGAGTGTTCTGTGAAGAAGCACAAACAAGAGTTTGTGACAGGATACTGAAAGACAGTGATTATTTTATAGTACGGTCTTAGAAGTTTGATTACAATAGTCATTTCTAACATGAAAGTTACACTTTGTAACCGCAAGCTAATGACTATCTTTTTTAAAAAGATGATTATTTTTACAAAAATATTTAGAAAGTATAATTCTTTTATTTAATATGGAACCACAGAGGCAAGATGATACATCACTGTTACCATTAACAAATCTATCCATTCAGCCGGGTGTCTGTGGAGGGCAGGTTCCGAGGTCCCCACACATAGGAGCAGCTACGGACCTTCGTCTCATAAAACGGCAGTGACTGCACATAACCTAGGCGTAGCTCCGGATCTATTTAACTCATCTTTAGATTACTCACAATACTTAAAACAATGTAAATGCCATGTAAATAGTTACTATACTGCACTGTTTAAGGAATAAAGACAAGAAAAAAAATACGTGTTTAGTACAGATGCATTTCTTCCCTCAATACTCTTGATCCGAGGTTAATTAAACCCATAGAAAATGGACCCCACAGACACAGAGGGAGACTGTATTATTAAAATTAATATTTTTAGGTAGGAGCAATCCAATTATATATTTAAGTAAAAATACATACTTAAACATAACCAGTTGATTTACTTACGTCTGTTCTTCACAAGAACAGATCAACTGCAAAGTATTACTTCTTTGAGTAGTGTTTCCATTTAGATTTTGTAAAGAATATCAAACAATGTATGATAAAAAGCAAAGAAAATTTCAGGAGACAGTGGACATAACCATGGAATATTATAAATATTAACTAAATTGCATCAAAATGTTTAACAATTTTAGTCTCGAAGTTGTTCAATTGTAGTTTTTGATATTAGTGAAATGATTCTAATTGTAGGCGAAGTGTCTTTTAAATATAACCTGTATTATTTTTTTCTTCTGTATCACATCCTTTTCTCTCTACAAAATACTAACAAATTAAGTTTAATATAGATTAAAATAATTTTAGGCAGTACATTTTCTTAAAATACCACAAAAAGGAAAAATAATACTGGATTTCTTTGCGGTGCTGGGCCTTTTTTTTTTTTTTAAAGACAGGGTCTCGCTCTGCAGTTCAGGCTGGCCTTGAACTCACTATGTACTCCAGGCTGGCCTTGAACCTGTGGCAATCCTCCGGCCTCAGCCTCCCAATGCTGGGATTATAGGCCACAAAACCCAGCAACACTGGATTGGATTTCTTACAGAAATGGTAGCATACAATTTTCAAGCACTGTTTAAAGACAACAAAACTTTGGGAAATACTGGATATATCTGGTCATTTATAAATTAAAAATGCTAGGAACCTCAGAATAAAATATGATTTAGAAAAGACAAAACAAACATAAGGTTATAAAATTATACAAATGAAAGAAAAAAGAGAACAAAATGCTGAAAGAGAAAGATCGGAAATGACAAGTTGTGAGATCTTTTGAGTTCTAAGCAGTGTGAAAAATCTAATTTGAGGATGTTACTGAAGTTATTTTTATAATAGGTTTTTACTTTCAAATTTTACGATAGGTTGAAAACATATTTATACATGAAAAACATTGTAGGATCATGCAGATGTCATGGCCAAGATGAGGATTATCTAGCTTGATAGAACAGAACTCAAAATTTCAAGCTGCCCTTTAGTTAGTCATGTGACCTGGGCAACCTAATTACCTTCTCTGATTTTCAGTTTTCTCATAAAATATGTACAAGCAATAAGATTTAACTAATGGGATGAGAAGAAAACTAAAAAACTATACATGAAGAGCCTAGCTCTAGATTATCAATCAATGACAACTGTTGCTAATATTATGATAATAGAGAAGTACAGATTTTATAGGAAAGAAATGTTAGATGACGATGAATTCAATTTGAGGAAAATGAGAGGTGAACTAAGAAAAAATGTCTATCACAACAGAAGTCAATACTAGAAACATAGATCTGACACTGACAGTCCATGCACATTTTTAAAGCCATAAAATTGGTTGATGGTAAGAAAGTAGACAGAAGAAGAAGAAAAAAGAAAAAGAGTCAAAGAAAAAGGAAATAAAAAGGGACATATCAGAGCGCTTCTTAAAAAAAAAAACCAAGACAGACGTGGTGGCGCATGCCTGTAATCCCAGCACTTGGGAGGCTGCGGCAGGAGTAGCGCCACAAGTTCAAGGACTACCTGGGCTACAAAGTGAGTTCAAGTCCAGCCAAACTACACAGTGAGATCCTGTCTCAAAAAACAGAAACAAAACAAAAAACAAACAAAAAAACCCAAAAAACTAGTTAAAACTTCACATGAAAATACTGCATTAAAAACCTAGGAGAGTCTAATTATTGGAGTAACAAAAAAGATCAGTTCTGATCAAATAGAAATCTGAAGAGACGTTACTAAAAATATCACAAGTTCTCCCACTCAGTACATACTGGGGGGATTGAACCCAGAGCCTTACACATGCTAGGCAAGGACTCCAGTGCTGAGTTACATCCCAGCCTTTTTTAAAATTTTCTTTTTGTGACAGGGTCCTGATAAATTTCCCAGGCTGTCCTCAAATTTGAAACCCTTGTGACTCTTCCTCCCTAGTAGCTAGGATTACAGGTGTCCCCCAGAGAGGGTGTATGGCTCAGAACTTCAAAGGATAAACTTGTTAATGGTATCAATTTCCCTCTGAGTGAAACTTCTGCTTCTCTGTACTGTTATTATTTCAATGAGGTATTTTAGTGACTATCCTGTCCTATGTTTGTAAGTCAGTTTAATTTTATTTTTTTAAGTGCTAAAAAACTTTAATCTTTTTTTCCTTGTAATTGTAGAACTCATCGGTGTCACAGAAAATTCAGCAACACAGAATAGTATGATATTTTAATCTCAAATGTTAACAAGAGATATATCAAGGAGACTAATGTCAATCTGTTAAATTAAAAATAAAGACATATTAATTAAAAGCAATGTGTACAAAATTTGAGAACTTAATTAACAATCTGTTAAAAATATTTTTCAAACATAAATGAGGAAACTTTTTGGGGGGGAGGGGGTGCTGAGGACTGAACTCTGGGCCTTGTGTTTACTAGGCAAGTGCTCCACCACTTGAGCTAAATTCCCACCTACTACTGAGGAAACTTTGAAGATAAACTGGGTATCAGGTAATTTTAAGATATTTATACTTTTACCATGGGCTCACACCTGTGATCTCGGCTAGTCTGAAGTCCGAAGCAGGAGGATCACAAGTTTGAGGCAGCCTGGGCAATTTGGTGAGACTCTGTCTCAAAATAAGATTTTAAAAAGGTCTGAAATGTAGCTCAGTGGTAGAGCGCATGCCTAGTATGTGTGAGATGCTTGATTCATGCCTAGTACTACATGAAAGAAAAAGAACTACTTTTGTTAGATACAAACTTGATACTGTAGTTTTATGTATACATTCAAAACTCTGTAACTGGTAGAGACAGTTATATACAGTAAAATGAAATAATGTTTGGGATTTGCTTGAAAGTACTCCATAAAAAAAAAAAAAGATGGTGGTAGGGAAAAGATTAAACAAGAATGGCAAAATGTTGACAATATTTAAAGCTAGGTGATACATATATACAATGAAGGCTTACTAGCTGTTATCTTGTAGTACTGCAGAGTTTTTAAGGTACCAATTAAATTAATCATGTTTTAAGAATTACATCTTTTGCATGAGGATGCAAAATAGATCTCTTCTAAGCTGTGTAAGTTTGTTTTCTCTGAATATTATCATTTACTGTGAACTAGCAGAATTATTAGCCATAGCCATAACTCAAAATATAATTGCAAAAATATGCGTATTTTTTTGAGTGATCAACTGTTAAAGAATATTCTATATAACTGCTCTAGTCTAATTAGGGAGAACTAGCTAATTGTTCATATTAGTTTTGTAATCAAAGTGGAAAAGGCACAACTTCAATGAGAGACCAGAAATGTAAAGGATATGAAACAATCCTGTGACTACTTGTGTAATATAAAATTACCTATGTTAGTGAATATAGCAATTCTACATTTAGAAAAAAATAATGCTGTTTTGGTTAAAATAAATTATAATCTTCATCTTTTCAAAAGTAAATTATCACTAAATCCTAGATAATGCTGATATTTTGATTTTGTGCTTTTAAATCCTTATTTTATTATTAAATATGACTAAAATCTAAACATTTTAGTCTGTGTCAGAAAAGCCACACAGCTATAACCTATTATCCTCAAAATAAATTCTCAGCAATAATGAAATGGGGTTGAGGATTTAGCTCAGTGGATAGAGTGCTTGCCTAGGAAGCGCAAGGCCCTCAGTTCGATCCCCAGCATCAAAAGAAAAAAAAAAAAGAAACACTGTGTTCCAGTCTAGCTACACATTTTAAAAGCCACTTACAGAGTGGAGCCAGTTGTAAATGGGATGTTGAATAAATCAGACACCATGACACCTAAAGCCAAACTGAAGTAACTAGTAAAGTGTATTCCAAAGAAGAGGGAAGTAAGCAAAGATACCTTCAAAAACTTAAAAGGGACAAGAATTAGATTTATTCTAAATGTGATGTAAAAGAGATCACATTTAGTCTAAATGTACACATGTTTATAGAACAGAACTGAGACAGCAATAGAAATCACTGAAAAATTTATCAGTGTGGGCAACTCTGAGGGCTTTGGGCAACATACTAAGATTTGTTCAGCTCTAATTATTCCCACATTTTCTTAAAAACTATAGGTTGAGCATTACTACTCCAAAAATCTGTACATAACTTGAAATGTTCCAGAATCTGAGACTTTTTTAGTGTGAACATAATGCCACAAGTATAAAATTCCACACCATGAGACTTTATTTCATGAAAAAAATTTAAAATACTGTACAAAATTACCTGCAGGCTATGTGTGTATGAAACATACATGAATTTTATGTTTAGACTTGGCTATCCCCAATATGTCTGATTATGTAAATATCTTAAATCCCGGGACAAGCTCAAAATTTCACTCACTTTTGGGTCCTAGCATTTCAGTAAGAGATACTCAATCTCTACCATGTTTTTCCTCTTAGTATAAATCTAGATAATGAATATATACCAAGCCTGTTTTGTAAGAACACAGAGAAGAAGGAAAAAGTTATGTTTAGTGACAACACCTTTTGTAGTTTTTACAATATGTTGCTCTACAAATCTGAAAAAGAAACTCTTAAAAAAACACTGAAATGATATTGTTGTGGCTTTTGCTAAAACACCTTATACGGTAATGATTAAATGCTGCCCCCTGAGGTTACGGATCTGCTTTCTGATGGGCTGAAATAAATTTCTCAAGCTTGTTATCAAAAAAAGGAAGGAAAAAAATAAAAAAATTAAAAATAATTTAAAAAAGGAAGGAAAAAAAAAAAAAGCAAAGGACTAGAAAGATACCAATGTATTCAGTATTATATAGAGCCACGTCAGGAATGGTTGCTGTGTGAAGAACAGGAAGGCAAGGCATATATGAAATACCTTAAGCAGGCACATCCTTAAGCAGATTATTTTTATATGCAAGACTCTGACAAGTTATTTGGTCATAAGATTATCAGATATTAAGGATGTTCAGCATGCGTTTTGCATATGCTAAAAAAGTCTAAGTAACTACGTCTACTTTTTATTCATTTTTATTTTCAAATAAAAGATGTGATGGAAAAACACAATGAATGTTTAAAGAAATTTTTATTACAGAAGACACACTGTCAAAAATACTCCTCAGAATACTCCCCTTCACTTTGAACACACTTATACCATATTCTTTCCACTTCTGGTAGCAGTTTTGGAAGCCCTCTTTCATGAGTACCTTTAGTTGTGCTGTTGTGGCTGCCCTCATAGCCTGAATTGATTCAAAATGTTTATCTTTCATGGTCATTTTGACTTTGCAAGACCTGGTGAATAAGGTGGATGAGGTTACACTATAATGTTTTTACAAGCCTGCCTTTCCCTTGGATGGCACTTGGCACCAGCATTCACTGTATTTTTGATCATACATTGTAAAGGCATGAAAGAGGACTCCCAGAACAACTGCTTCAGAAAGTGATAAGAACAATAAGAAAAATGTGTTCAAAGCAAGGTACAGTATTTTGAGGGGGATTAATGGCAATTTGTTTTATTGTAATTTTAAAATTTAAACATTCATCATATATATTGATTACACATTACATGTCAATCTAGTTTTTTGGTTCCAGGTATCAATTCATGAAAGGAGAATGAGGACAAGGCATCTGAAAATGGTAACCTGTAAGTTGTACTTGAACTTGCAATAGATTTAAAATAAGCAGTTACAAATAAGGAAATTTACTTTGAAGTAGAATAAAAAAATTTTTTTTTGAGACAGAGTCTTGGTATATAGTTTAGGCTGGCCTTGAACTCACTCTGTAGTCCAGGCTGGCCTCAAACTTGCAGTCCTACCTCTGCCTCTCAAGTGTTGGGATTAGAGGCATGTGCCACCACAACTGGCACATGCCTCTTCCCCTTTACAGAGCATGTATATGAAATGACCAATTAAATACTATTTAAATACACAGTCTATAGTTGTACCATTTACTTTCATATATATTCTTCTTTTACTTGTTATTTTTTCTATAATGAAATTAGTAGTTGATTAGCAGAGGCAAGAAGGAACAAAATCAGTAAGAAAATATGGAATAATAATGGTATTAGGAAGGATTATATATTAGCTTTTCTCAGGAGGGAAAAGCTTTCGGGCAGCTTTCTAGTCCTAAGCATTCTGCAAGTCTAGAAGGTCCTTCTTGGGGACTAGTTGCCTCCTTAACATCCCTGGAATCCCTTGAAATGATGGAAATAACATGTTTGGCTGAAAAATCACATTTGAAATCATCTATTTCAGATCTCTTTAATCTACCAATTCAAATTGTGAATAAGATGGTATTAAATCAAAGCCTAAAACACAAATTAGGAAGCATTTCCCTTTCCAATACTCCCTACTCATCCAGGGTAGCTATCTGTCTCTCTCTCTCTTCCCCTTTCCCCACCTCCAAATAAATAGTCTGCCATTATTTAAAAATAAAGAAATATATAAAATGAAAATTAGAGTATATAAAGAAATTAAAAGAATCTGGGTAACAATGGAAATGACTTTCTAATAGCAGGCCCTTAAAAAGGCCTAACAGTGTATCATTCAAAAAAAATTTATAGTACTATCTTGAACAGTTGATATTTTTTTGTCTGTTCCATAAATCTAGCCCATAAATATCATTAATCTTATATATGAATCTAAAATATGCTTGCCCTATTAATAAGTACCTATGTGACAGTCATTATACTAAGTGCTATACAAAAGGATCCTGGATTTTTATTTTCATTTTCATAGACACCATTCATGTTACACATTTTTCTTTGTGAAGTTTTTAATTTCTGCATGCCAACCAAATAGCAATTTTCCAAGTAACACTGATTTGTTTCACTTGTGGTGCTGGGAATGAACCCGGGGCCTCAGATATAAGCTACCCTCAGCCCAGAATGTAGCTATTTTAAATAAACTACTTAACTGGGGAGACTACACAGAAGTTTAAAATAGATTTTTCATGTTATAAAATGTACTTATTTTAATGGCCTACACATGACTAATGTGCCAAGTAGTTTTAGCATTAAAATGATCATTTAGTAGTTCTAACTTCCTATAACACAATACTCCCAATAATCAAAATGTGAGACAAAAAAGGGTTTCCTAAAATTTTACAGAGAAATCTTTTAGTCTAGTGCACAAAAGAAAGGGTATCAATTTTGGTTTCAAATATACCTAAGTTTCAGTCCTGGTAACCAACTGGTATCAATTGGTAACCTTAGGTGAGTTACTCAGTATTTTCATTTCTTACCTCTAAAATGGTGATAACAATTCTTACCTAATAGGACTATGTGAGGATTAAATGAGAAAATGCTTCATTACAGGATCCCTAGCACGGGTCCCAATCTTAGCTAGAATTCTTGTTCCTTCTTTGTTATTGAGATATCAGTATTGAACATAACCACACTGGAAGATTAAGGACACACAAATCAGGGGTAGTAAAACAATTCCATAGTAATGGAGTTTTTCTATATTTTGGTGTAGTCTATCATAACTACAGATTTGGGGGAAAAAAAGAGAGGCATATAATCAGGATGAACTGAAAAATTATTAAATATAAGAAAAATACAAAAACCAACTTTTAACATGTCTACTATGTATTCACTATTGCACTATGTAAGGGAAAAACACCTTATGAATGCTTGAATAAAAATGATTTAGTATTTTCTACCAATCATTCATTATTGCTATGTACACTGCATCTACTAGATAATGTACAATTTAGTCATTAGATCTAGGCAGTACACATATATAGATTAAAATCCCATTACGCCCAGAGCACAGTCCAACTTTATTCATTCACACAGGGATACATAATTGTGGAAGAACTGGTCTGGAGCAAGGAACTCTTCTTGTTGTTGCTGTATATTTTATTTTGCTATCACCCATACGTAGATTTGACACTAATGCCAATGATGTTCACTGTCCTGCTTGTCATCACTGTAAGCATGAAGAAACCCAAGTCAAAAAAATGCTAGCAGAGCAGGCGATAGTCACAGAACGTTCTGGCGGCGCACTAATTGAGGAAAGACAGAGTGAAAGGGATTCAGAGACTAAGTGATGGTAACTGTTAGGGAAATCCATGATTTCAGGAGAAATATGATGTAAAATTGGATTCTCACTTTAGTACAATGGATCGGAGAAAATACTTTGATTTACTATGAGGACATGAGAGATGGGATAGTAGGAGCAAAAAGGGAATAGCAGAAACATGACAGTACAGCAAAGGAGTAAGAAACAAAAACAAAACACTACCTGAAACTGCGATTATGAATATTTTAAAAAATAAACTAAACCAATATATAAATGTATTAAGAATATACTTAAACATTCTTATTGGATTTACTGTTCACCAAGACTAGTTAAAGGGCCATGAATACATACTCGAAATCAAATACAGAAATCTCCTTTGGAATTATCTTAGGAAGTCTCCCTTACCACTCAAAGTAAAATCAAAAGGAGACTAACACACATTTTTATATTTTCCAAAAATGTTAGATAAGCAACTGTTTCTGTATATATAAAATTACTAACGTGAGTCTGAAACAAAACTGAAAAATTCTTTATATCATATGTTAATGACTGAAAACTGTTTTATGTTATAAAACTAAACAATAAGTAGGATAGCCTGAGAACAAATAAGCTGAAACAGTAACTTTTCAGAGTGAGACACAGAAAAAGTGTTTCCCCCTAAAATCATACTGTATTTACAAAATCAGAATATCATGCTAAGAGAAATAGACAGTAGACTGACTTACCTGTGGGACCACATTCTGTATGTATGTTGGTGGATGCTGCTGCTTTTGCTGAACAGCACTTTCTATTGCTACTTTAGCTACAGTGCTCGGATCTGCTCCTGCTGGTACAGCAACCATTGTGGCACTGCAGCCAGCATTGTTGGGGTCACTGATTGTAACAATTCTGACTCCTACTTTATTTGGAATTCCTGTGACCGTTTCCCTGTCATTATCCTCTGCTGGCCTCTTGACAGTTTTGCATTCTGCTGTGCCATTTGTAGACCGAACATCAGATGATAGAGCAGGAGAATGGGAAACTCTTGATCCTGAGTGGGAAACTGCTATGATTTGATGCCCCTGTATAACAGAGGTTGTAGAATGCGGTGAGACAACTACACTTGGGCGTTGCTGAGGCACATCTGAATTCAAACTTGAAGCTAGAGGTCCATTAGGCAAATCAGTACCACTAAATTGCTGTGTTGTCACATTTGAAGCCTCCTGCATACTGCTCACAGATGGTGAACCACCCAAAGTTAATACAGGTCCGTTAGAAATTCTTTCTAGTTGATCACCTTTGGCAGTATCTTGCTGAGTGGCATCCAAAGTCCCTTGTGGTTCCACTGGAGATATCTCACCATTTCCTACATGATTGGAAGTTTTGTGATTTGGAATGTTTTTGCTTAAATGAGAACCATCTCCTTTATCAAAATCACAGATTCCATTAACTAGGGGTTTTTTCAAATCACTTTTGATGTCCTGCATGTCCATCTGCTCTGGGTTCTGTTTTCCAGAAGCTCCATTCTCACCTAATTCTAATGATGGCCCATTACTGATTAGTGAGCACTGATTAGCCTCACTCTGAGTTTTCCCTGAGTTTGAAGGAGGTAGACTTGAGTCACTGTACTTTCTCCCATTTAAAAGACTTCCCATCTGCATTTCATTTTCCTTGGTATCCCCATTGCTGGTGTTCATAGATCCACGTCGACAGGAAGGGTTCTCCATAACTTCAATTTTACGTTCGTGAACATGTAAACCTGTTGCTTCCTTTGCTTCCTCCTCCTTTTGGCAAATTATTTTATCACCTTTGAATGGGGGAGTAGCAGTACTACACGATGATTGTCCAGCTGGAGAAGTCTGAGTGGCTGGAAGTGTTTGCACCTGAAGTCCAACGCCTGCCTGTGTTCCGCTCATAGTAATTCCTGCTGGAGCAATGAGCTGAGTTGCATTTCCCTGACTCACAGTTGCAGTTGCAAAACTTGTATTTGGCACAACTGTTATGGTTACCTGGTTGCCAGAAGTCCCTTGGAAAATGGTTGCCGGGCTGTTTGAGATCAGCGGGCCTGGCAGGATCTGTAAGTTCGAGATGGGCACGGTTTGCACTCCCCCTGTGGGCGGCATCGCACTTTGGACCAACTGAACATTTTGCTGCCCAACCAACAGCTGCTGAGGTGGAGTTTGCCCCTGTACTCCAAAACCAGCGGCTTGGTTATTGGCCACCTGATAGACCACCTGAGGGCTAGGAGCTCTTGCATTATTAGGGGGAGGAATCTGTGGAGCTGGGAGAATAAGCTTACCGCCCGGAGTCGAAGGGCCCCGCTTTGGAAGCAGCAACTGTTTGATCAGACTCGACTCACCAGAAGCCGGCTGACCCACTCCTGCACTTGTTGGGGGAGGCTGAGCCTGCATCTGTACTTGCTGTGACTGCTGAACTTGTACCTGTACCTGGTGTGGTGGGGGTGCTGGTGGATGCTGCTGTTGCTGCTGCCTCTTCACGGACAGCATCTGACTGACAGTAGGAGGTGGTCCCTGGGATGGAGGGGTGGAAGAAGATGGCATGGCAGTAGGGACTTGGTTATTAGCAGCTGGGGCAGGTGATGGTGAAGACGATGGAGTTATATTTGGTTGTCCAGTTAGCTGAACTGTCTGACCAGCTGGAAGAGCTGCTGGATTAGCAAGAACAATCTGGTGAATGGCTGGTGCGTAAGTCTGACCTTGTTGAGCTGGCTGGCTTACAATCACTACACTTTGTTGAGCTGGCTGCTGTGGTTGTTGAATAGGCTGCTGTACCACCGTTGATGAAACCTGCTGAGAAGGGAGAGGTTTTGGTGCAATGTTCTGAAACCCTACTCTCGAGGGCTGTGGACTTGGGACACCAGCAATGGTAACCATTTGTCCTGTAGCTACCTGAAAATTCTGCACTGAAGTTGCTGAGACAATATTGGATGCAGAAGTTGTTACGTACTGTGGGGGTGCTATGATAACAGTGTCTTGTGGCTGGCTACCGGCTGATGTCTGTTGAGATGAAGTTTGCACAGGTTGGGGTGATGTGGTGATCAGCTGTTGACCCTGTGAAACTGTAGGAGTACAAGCTGGTATGTTCTGTACTCTGCCAAATATATGACTCTGTGGGACAGCCTGTTGAATTACTGTAACAGGAGTGCCTGAAGGTATCTGTCCTGGTACCACTGTGTGTAACGGAGACGGCTGTGGAATTACAGATGGATGGTGAAGCAATGTCTGAGAATTTACAACTGTAACAGGCTGTGGCCCTGTACTGTGGTTCTGAACCACAGAATTCTGTGCAGGTCCCCCTCCAACAGCAATACTAACAGGAACTGCTGTCTGGGGTATAGAATTCTGTATTACTGTAGCTTTTACGACTTCACAAGGAACTGGAGCTTTATTTTGAATGACAGTCATTGGAGCATTTTGCTGCTGGTGGGTATGAACTGAAGGATTTGGTGGAATTCTTGAAACAGTCTGTGCCACAGTATGAATACCTTGTACTGGAAAAGACATTTGTGTTGCAGTCAAATTTGAAGACTGGTTGGTAACAGGAGTCCTTTGAAAATGATTTCCTACAGTCTGTGATCCATGAGGGATTCCTAAAAATAAAAATTCCAAATGAAATGACTGAAGAATGAAAATAGGAATTATTTTACTTAATACAAGAGAATTTTAAGAAATTAACATCCAACAACTGTCAATCGTATGAATATGCTAAAACAGGCTAATTTCATCAGTTTTAGTATTAGTAATAACTGAAACAGAAAAAGAAATTAATACCTGCAGGTGAAGGAGTTGGAGATACATCAGGAATAGAATCAACACGAACAACAGGTGTTGAAACGGGTTGCTGCTGATAGTACATCTGAATGGGAAGTGGTATAGCCCTCCGTTTTACTCCAACCACGTGAATATGTGCCTGCCCACTATTACTAGAATCCTCTACTCTCTTCACTGTATGATTTGGAAAGACTGTTCTGTAAAGTAATACATACTCAGTTAGTTATGATAACTAGGACAGTAGCAAAAAACACTGACTTCTAACAATGTTTGCAGGAACAGCGGCCATATATTCACTGCTAAAGTTTCAAACTGTACTATTCAGAGAGTTATATTTTGCAAAGGTGAGAAGCAAAGAAAGAAATATCGAAGAGTAACATGCTCCCTGCAGCTTGAACCACCATGGTACTTGCATGACTGTCCCACTGGGCAGCTTGTACCACTGGTGGTTCAACCTGCCTGGCAGTGAGACATACAAATGACAGAATCATCATGAGTGTGTTAATCCTCGCAACTGAAGAAGTCATTACTTACTGTGTTGCTAAGGGTTTTTTGCTTGCTCCCTTGCTCCCTCCCTTTCTTCCATCCTTCCCTCCTTTTTAAAATTTTGTTTTATTTTTCTCCATGGTGGGGACTGACCTCAGTGCACTTGAACTGAGCTACATCCCTAGGCCTTTTTGTTTATTTTACTTTGAAACAGGCTCCCAATAAGCTTCCCAGGTTGGCTTTGAACTTGCGGTCATCTCGCTTCAACCAGAGTGCTGGGATTACAGGTATGCCCTACCACATCTACCTTACAGTGTCGCTGAGTTTTAAGTGATGCTACCTCACAATATAACTAAGTTAAAAATACCTATTTTATGAACTTACCAAAATTATCAAAAAGCCTTAATATCTGAAGACAGAGTATTAACTATAGACTATCACTCAAGATTTAAAATGTCTAAAGTCTTTGAAATGCAAAAGTCAACAGGAAAAAAAAGATTTAAATGAATTTTATTAAAGAACTACACATCCTACCTAAGACATTTATAAAATCCAGTTGATGTGAGGATTCCACCACGAGCTAATTTACTACAAGTCGAGAGGTATTCAGAATACATTTCTGCTCGAGAGACAGAACAATCTGGATTTACTTCAAAATGAGCATTTAGCCTAAAAGAGCAGAAAAATAAAGACATTATACAATATACTACAGTACATTCCATATTTAAATATACTAAAACTATTTGAAAGCAATGTTATAAAACCAGTTAATTCCATTAAAGAATCAAATTTCACTGTCTCATTATGTTACTAACGAAAATACAAGTTGAGTTTTAGGCAAAAAATCAACCAAAAAAGGGATTAACTACTTAATCATACTTATTGCAGTGCTAAAAATATCAACAATTAATACAAAAACTATGTTCAAAACCCAGTAAGAGCAAGGTTGGTCTGCTGGCAAGAAATGTTCTTTAAGAAACAGTTTTATTTAGTGAGTAACCTATTTGGTTTCCTATAATAATCACAATTTATCCTCCCAATTATGAGCTATATGCATTGAAGTTGAGGAAAATATCGAGAAAACTGAACTAAATTTTCTTGGCTCTTGGATCAAATTCCCTTAGGAAAAACTTAAAGCTTTTCAACTACTCGCTACAACAACCACACTTCCTACGTTGTACATTCCCATTCCCTCATGTCCAAACACTTGTTTCTGTTTGCTAACTCTCTACAAACTAATTAAACTTCAGTTTGTCTTTTTCTGAAAGTGACTTCTAGGACAACAGGCTATAAAAAGAATTAAGATGTGTTATGTACATGTACCAATTCTCCATAACGAATGCAATCACTATGTACTACAAACATGTACCGAGAGGAGTTAAAATTTAAAAAAAAACCAGAGTGACTTCTACCTGTAAGGCAGGATGTAAGTCCCGCCCCAGAACTCACTGTGAATAACAGCCCAACTTAGCTATTTCTTACAAACTTACCGAGTAGTAACTATGATAAAAGAATTCTCTTTCCACTGTGACGAAGTACCAGAAATGTCAGAATTGGGGTTTGCAAGAGCAAATATATGTACATATTTTATTGTGGCTGGGTTACATGTTCTTTCTAACTTCCAAAATCCTTTCTGTCCAGAGATTTCAGAAAGACTCTAGGTTCTGGCTGCAACGTGGAAGGCAAACCCTTCTGAGTATTATTAGAAGAGATTCCTCAAGTGTAAGGGGGTTAATGTATAAAAACAGAGAAAGTGAGAAGAAAATAAATAATTAGAGATGTTTAAAACCATAAAACTGATCTAAGCAAAGTAGAGAGTCTGGAGAAAACTGTCATAGGAACGAAGATATGAAAGCACCAAAAATATGGAACAGAGTGGCAGGAATATGGAATGGGAGATAAATGTTAGAGACTGGGAGAAAGGGTCAAGGGAAGATATTTTTAGAAGTGATATCTCATTAGAAAGTGATCTTATACTGCAATCTGTTAATCTTCTAAGCAAACAGTTTAAATTACTTCATAAATAACATGGAGGCAACTACCCACGAAAAAACAAAAGATGTCCAACTCTACATTCTTCAGAGTGGCTGAGATATGACAACCTAATCTTGTAGGAAAATATTATCGTCAAGTTGCTATTTCAAGATGGATATACTATTCTCTCATGTGATTAATTTCCCCTTAATATTCACAAAAAGGAAAAATTAACTATCAATGATAAGTTTTGCTTTAGATGGAGAAGGGACATTTAACAACAAAACCTAGCTTTATTTTCTTAGTCCAATTCGGTTTTAACAAAATATTAATTTTAGAAGTACTCCATAATATAACATTCTCTATAATATGAAATACTAAATTTCAATACAAATGTTACTTTAAAAAGAAGTTACATGGTGTAATTTAACAAAGTTCTAGTCAGACCATTTTAATTCTGAAAAATGTGGTGAATACTTGTCTTTTAAATTATTACAAAATATAGGTAAAATGATGTCCTTTCTTCATACAAAGGATGTTCTATAACCTACCTAGAAGGAAATAGATAATAAAACATTCTAGATTACTGCTGAATATTTTTTTTGTGTTGTCTTTTTCTTTTGCTTTATTTTTTCCAAAGTAAAGCCTTAATAGAAATAAACCACTTACCACTGACAAGCAAACTTCTCACTATCTATTTCCACTATTCCTGGAGGTGGAGCAACATGCTGTGCTACAACTGTTCTGGAAGCTAAAGAAAAAAATACATTAGCTACATCATTTTATAAAATTTAGTCACTATATACCATAACTTAGTTCATGGACACTGGACCAATTAATACTCACATTGAATACCTTTAAAAAAGGTAGGTGAAGAGATGAAAGTATACATATTTGAGAAAGAAATGTATAATTATATATTATATATTATGGAGCACATATGCAAGGCGCTGTCCTAGATGCTTCACATTTTGTTCAGCCTCATAATCACTCAAATAATAACAATCCCTGGATGATTCGCCTAATAAAATAACTTTTTCCCATGGGCCAGACTCTAAATACTTTACATATATTATCTTCCCAAATTCTCTGTGGGGCAGGTATACACAAGAAAATTAAGTCTCCAAGTGATTAAAATAGGCCAGGGTCACACAGCTCAACACAGAAGTTTACTTCTGTAAGCGTCTCTCAGCTTACAGAAGCAAAATGCCTAACAAATTGTAACTTCACTGCTGAATTTAGAAGATTAATATTAACTCTATAAATATCTATGGTAAGATGAACAACAACTAAACTAACTTCAAGTCCCACATTCCAGATTTTCAGAGATTACATTTCCTCTAGGGAAGAAAAAATAAGAAAGATCTGTAGCAATAATAGTTCTGAAGTATTTGTCTTAAAAGAGGCAACGTAGTTGTATAAAAATGTACTGGCTTCTCATACATATACTAAGATTTCTCTTAGGACATAATTTTAAAATAACTTTAAGGCCAATAAGTAAATAATCTATTTCCTAACAAGTTATAAAGATCTGTAGGAGAAAATATATCATTCTTACTATGCTACATAAAGAATAAAACATAAAAATATAATAGGAGATAATATAAAAGTTATGCTATGACACTAAAATATAAACATGAACCACACATTATTAAAATTAACTTATACCACTTCATTTGAGTAGCATTATTTTGAAATCTTTAAATATACAGAACATACCCATTTTTCATCAGATGACATGCTAGTGAAACTTTCTCACACCTCTCAAACAGAACAAATGCATCTAAGGAATAAAACTAGAGGAGCTCTCAAGCATAGCAGAATCTGAATGATCTAATGAAGCCCCCAGACTTCCTTTTAGATAACAACTAAAAGTAGCCACGAAGTTTTTCAGAGGCCAGACTATATAATATGCTTGCTAACAAAATATAATTAGAACAAAAATCCTCTTGATATTGGTAATGCTTACTTCATTTTTTCCTCCATTTAACTTGGTTACACTATTATATAACATATTTTTGAAGGGCCTGTCTACGTAGAAATCTTTACCTTTCTTCCTCGCTTATACTATGAGTATACCCTATTCAGAAATGAAATGGCCTGAATCAAGTAACAATTTTATAAGACATTAGAAATTAAGTTGAAACTTTGAGAAACCTTATTAACAATGGATAAAAACAACAAAACCACAACTAAGTATGTGTTTATGTATATATGTATGTACATATATATGTATTTATTCATGGTGCTGGGGCTCGAACTCAGGGCCTTGTGCTTGTGAGGTGAGTGCTCCAACCACTGAGCTAAATCCCCAGTCCTACAATTAAGAATTTAAACTGGAAATGTACAATAGTGTAGCAACAGACTGAGAAGCACTACTGTCACGATACCTGCAGACATTCCAAATGATATTAAAGCACTTATACTTTGAAAGGAATCAATTTTCAGATACTTTTTTAATGTACTTTCAACTTTGTATGTTCCTACACTGTTTTGCCTGAGAATACCACCTCCTCTTTGATAACTGCTCTTTTCCCATTTTGGACCAAAATGTTTAACTGTCATCTTTTTATAGCACTGCAGAATTACAGTTAAATGCATTACTCTAGTGCCCAGGTTGGGTCCAGAGTTTTACCATTCTCTGACTGTGATCCTGGGCAAGTTACTTATCTCACTACAAAATGGGGAGAAGGAACACTATACTAACCCTCATAGATTGACACAAGGATTAGAGGAGTTTATACAATGCCTGGCACAAAGAAAACACTTTATAAATGTTAGCCACTGTTATAATTGTTATTATGAAAAACCTCTGGCAAATCTAAAGAAACTGTTCACAAAGCCTCTTAACAAAGGTATTATGGTAGGACCTCCTGTCAATCTCAGTATTTTACATATTAGAGTTAAAAGGTAAAGTTATCCTAATAGCCCTTTGGTGTGTTCTGAATTCAGACGTATTGTAGAAGGAGGATAATTCTGCCCAATATCTTTGCCTCCTTTATCCCTTAACTACTGTCAAAGAATGCATTAGTTCTGAGGCGGAGTCTTGTATTAAAAAAAAAAAAATTCTTAAAAATATTGAAGGTAGTAGTATTTTATCGATTCGGATGATTAACTTACGACAGGTGAAACTTAGAATTCTGAACTAAGGAAAAGTCATAAGAACATATACTAACACACTTTAAAAAACTGAAAGAGTTAAGACTTTTCCTAAGTAAAAGAAAGTGAGTCTGATTAAGCTAGAGACCTTTGAAAATAAAAATTATTGGGCTGGGAATACAGCCAAGAGGTAGAGTAAGTGCTTCACATGTGCAAGACACTGGGTTCAACCCCTGCCACCACAAAACAAAGCCCCATAAAACTAGCTTTATCACAAGTTCTGCAGCATTTTTCACATGTTCAATGAGGTAAATCTGCAGTGCCAAGATTTTTTAGAAAAAGCCCATTGTAAAAAGGGTTTATAAACGTCTGGAACACTGTAGTGGTCTTTAAATGAATAATACTTCAATTTCCCTAACCTAGTAGTCCTCAACATAGAGTCTCCGGATCTGAAGTATCAGCATGTCATGAGATCCTGCTAGAAATTAAGAGTCTAGCGTCCCACTTGATTGGGAAACTCGGGGTAACAGAGCCCAGAAATCTGTTGCTTTCAGTATGGCCATCAGGAGATTCTGATGCCCTCTCAAGTATGATGCTGTAACTTCTTAAATATATTAAATCTCACAAAATATGTACTGTCATTGAACAGGATCCAACAATGTCCCAGAACAGAGATGGGGAATCACGACTTAGCCCACCCATGGGAAAGGGTGGTTCTGACTTTCATCACGGAAGAATTTTCAGGACAAGTCAGCAAGAGGCACAAAGGGATTTTGTTAGGCTCCATTTTTAACGTATACACTCAAATAGAGTGTGTGTGTGAGTGAGACAGTGAGAGAGAGAGAGAAAGAGAGAGAGGGAGAGACTACAGTCTGGAGCTGGGAATATTTGTGTTTTTGGTAGTTAAAATCTAAGGAATTTGTGAATCTATGGAAAGTTTGGGCTTGGTTTACAGGAAAAGGGTGACAACCCACCCACAGGTAGAAAGATAATGGCTCATTTTACAGGTGAGAGGATGACCCACTTATTTATTTATTTATGGGCGGGCGGTTGAAACAGGGTCTCCCTATGTATTCCAAACTGGCCTTGAACTCACTATGAAGCCAAGGCTGGCCCTGAACTCCTGCCTCAGCCTTCCGAGTGCTGAGATTACACACCCAGCTAGACAGCCCATTTTACAGGGGAAAGGCAGGGCACAGTCCTTTGTGTGTATGTATGTGTGTGTGTGTCTGTGTGTGTGTTTCTCTGAAGGTCAATCTTCTACCCTTTACCTCATCTACTGAGCTAATTTATAGATTGGTAGTATATTTAAGGAATTTTGGGTGTAACTGGCCTGGAAGAAAAGAAGCATAAACAAGGCTAGGGAGTACAGATATGAATAACCTTGGGTAACTGTGTCCTAAAGTTGCTGTCTTCTTAAAAGTGTAATTTACAAATTATGATCTTTCCTTGTCTTCATCCTACCTTTATTTCTTCTATCCTACCTCAGTACCACTAAGTAAAAGAGTAGCAAATGTAATTTGTAGTTAAATCTGGTTAATATCGTTTAAAATATCTTTTCAGAAACTTAAAATGTATTTACAGACTGGACAATAAATACTCTCACAAATCAGGTACTTGATAACTCTTTGGGCATGTATTCTATCTACATATATCCATATCTCCATATATTGGGGGACTGAGTCGTCCTGGGGATTAAACCCAGGGCCTTGTGCATATTGAAAATATGCTCTACAAGTGTATTTCACCACTAGCTCATGTGTTTTTTTTACATGAATGATGATAAGAAGAGTCCAGTGATTATAAAGAACATTGTAATTATTTTAAAAGTTACTTTAATATACAACTAAAAATATACTCTTTGCGACTACTTAAATTATAAAACTTACATGTCAACCTAAAAATAGGTAAATAAGTTAAATCAGAAGGTTTCATGGTGATAAGGGAAAAAGCAAAAAGTTTGAAGATGATCACTCTATAAGAAAGCAGCATTAAGTTACGGGGGAAAATGGGAAAACTATGAAGGGTAATTAAACAATTTAAAGATGTCATTCAGAGTGAACACAGTGGTAAATGATTGTCAGCTCAAAAATTAACCTGTTTAGGTCTGAAGAGAATTACTATGATTTCTGTTGATGAGTTACCATATAAATAAGGCACAGACTCTCAACATTTAATTTTGTCCATTTTGCCAAATGATGATCAATCTTAGGTTGGGGGTGAGCTCATTTGTTGAGATCAAAAGAACTGTTAACGTTAATCAGGCAAAAATAGTAGCTATCATCAAAATCACCCTTAAGTACGCCTCAAATAGTCCATCATAGTTCAGTATATTCACTGATAATTTATCTATTTCTGTCTTCGTCAGACACTGTCTATGTCTTTCAATCAATTTAAGCTTCAGTTTCTTTTCTGAAGATAAAAATACACCCCCACTATTCACATAACTGGCAATATGATCTGTTTCGTTTTTTGTTTTTGTCAAGGTCAAGAAACCATTAGTACTCTGACTGAAGAGTCTCCAGTCATGCACTGCCTGACATCTGCTGCCTGTAGATCAATGTTCATTGAATATACAGATAGTCCAAGTTAGTTTTTTTTTTTTTCTTTCTGGTCCCAGGGATCAAATTCAGGGCCTTGTGCTCACGAGGTAAACACTATAACCACTGAGCTAAATCCGCAGGTCTCCAACTTACTTATTTTGCCTTTTATTATTTGTTCAAATTCTGTCAGATGGATTCACATAAGTTAAATGCATATATGATACAATTTTACCAGATACTTCAGGACACAATGAAAAACCAATAAATATGTGATACATACTACTTACTTAGCATAAATAGAGTATATAATTTTAATACTATGAGTTGAAATAGGAGAGTTTAGGACCATGATTCAGTGGACATGAGAATAGATAGCTTGAGAGACAGGAGTCTGAACTGAGTCATTAGCACTGATATTGGAGAAACCAAGGTACTTAGGAAGAGTCAACAAGATATAGTGAATAAGTGTGATATAGATTAAGGACATTTAGACTGGAGGGAAAGAAGGTTAAGAGGGAGGATGAGAACTGAATGTATTTCTAGCTGAAAGGAAGTAAGACCGATTTAAAACAAGAACAAAGAAAAGAAAGTACAGATTCAGAAGAAGTTAGCATCTCTTTCTTTATTTTTAGCATCTCTTTCTGAGTCAAAGGAAAGCTGAGGAGAATGAGTTCAGATACTAATAAGTTTGTAAGTGAAAGGTAACAGGATTAAGAAATTCATGCTACACAGCCTTCATGTTAATTACAAAGTGAGAGGTGAGATTAACTGAGGAAACAGCATTTTTCATTCAAAATACACAGGGGAAAAGTATCTTGGGGTTAGTAGGAGGTGAGAGGGTAGACAGTGGGAGAGCAAGTAAAATGAAAGATCAGTTTTGTTAGGACAAAGACTGAGAAGCACTCTACAAAAAGGCTGACTGTGTCAAAATATAAAAATGATGACTCAGAAGGAGCCAGGAAAAAGAAGTCCAAGGACTGAAGAGAAGCCGAGGTATTAGATAGGTATGCACCATGATTAGTAGATATTTGAGTTTAAACAGAATTAAGCCAAGGGACCCTATGAAGGATACACACATGCAGGTAGACATGCACATGTTTGCTCTTAGGCTCTGATTTTGTCGTAATGGAGCCAAAAGGTGGAGGGAGGGGAAGATTAGGAGTATTATACTTTTGTATCCAGAACATTGTCCAAGAGAATCATAAGGTAATATACAATTAACCTATTTCTGGTATGTCAATATCTCATGACAAAACCACACATATTAAGCCCAGTGAGTCATTTATTGCTTGTGTAATTGTGAATACCCTAATCCCTCACATTTCTCTAAATCTTTTGCAACTTGATTTCTCCATTATATTATTCTTCCTTTGTGCTCACTTTGATCTTGCTATTCTTTTTTTTTTTTTTTTTGGTGCTGGGGATGGAACTCAGGCCCTTGTGCTTGCAAGGCAAGCACTTTAACCACTGAGCTAAATCCCCAGCAATCTTGCTATTCTTGCAATGTAAAATTTTGATCTTGCTATTCTTAGAATGTAAAATATCTAAGGAATTACAGTACCTACGCAAATTTTCCTTCAGTTGACTAGTAAACTACTAGTTCTTCATACTGTGTATTTAAATTTATCTTCCATACTAAATATTACATACCTATTAAGCATACTGAAAAAAATATGTAAAAATACTAACCTGGGGTAGATGCTACATGGGTCTGGGTTTGGACTTGCTCTATAGCTTGTGGCCTGATTTCTGATAAAACTTGGTGAGCAGAACTTGGATGTTCGACAAGTTTTACTGCAGCTAGTGCATCAGGGCCAAACATCTGAATATCCATAGAAACCAGACATACTAGCATGTCTAAAACAGATAAAACACCAGTAGTTATTAGTCAGTGATATTAGAAAACAATGTCTTCTGTGGACAATACATATTGTTCAAAATACTACTTCTCAAATGCCAGTCCTTGAAGCACTGTACATCAGAATTAGCTGTGGATCTTAACAACAACAAAAAAGTTAGGCTCAACCTCTGAAGACTAATTTAGTAGCTCTGAAAAAGGTACTTGCTGCCTGTATTTTTTTTTTACAAGTTTCCCAAGTGATTCTGATGTGTAGCCCGATTTTGGAATTACTGATATGGAAAGTGATACCTTAATTTTTCAATAATAACAGTTTTCAAGCTATATCTTTATTAGGTCTGATTTTAGTAATTATCCCAAGACAGGCATCATTTTAATCCCTGAGTATGATGTTAACACGGCATGCTTTAGTAAGATTGTTTAAAACTGATAAGCTTTAAGGAGGTGAGTTCACTAATTTTTGACAATATCATTGACAGTTAACTTCTAGGAACAGAAAGAAGCTTGTTTTACTCAGCTTTAGTTGTTTAACACACACCAGCTGGCTTGAACCACTGGTGATACCTGCATGACTGTCCCATGGGGCCATTTGTACCACCCTTTGGGACTGTCCCAAGCCACCCGATGGGGCCATCATGCATGTACAGTGGTTCAGAGCCGCCCAGCAGCAAGACACAGGAATTACAGCCCCATGGTCAATGTGTTGATAGCAGTAATTGACCAGCTGAAATGGAAACACCTACTCTCAAAGACTCAGACATAACAGTTTTGTTGATTTGAAAACTGATATATAATAAAAGGTAGAAGGAATATAGACTCCTGATAGCTACATTATCCTGTTCTCTATGTGACAGATGTTTCTTGCCCACCTGAAACAAGTAGAAAGAATAACATAAAGAAGTATGCTTGAGGGGGTAGTGACTCCTGAAAACTGAATACTAAATCCTGAAAATCAATTAAAGTTTTTTTTTGTTTGTTTTGGAGACAGGCTCTCATTAATGTAGTTCAGGCTGGCTTGGCACTCATTATGTCATCCAGGCTGGTCTTGAAATCACAATGATCTCCTCCTACCTCAGCCTCCTGAGTACTGGCACTACAGGCATGTGCCACTATGCCTGGCAAAAGTCTTTATATAGAACCACATTAGGTATTTTTATCAATAGAGAATATAATTTAAAAGAGTTTTGGTCCAGTCTTACCTATACTCTTTTCTACTTTTGCAATTTTTGTGCAAGCAACATCTCCCATTTCAGTGAGCATGTATAGCACCTCGAGTGTTGAGATTACGAGCAGCACATCAGGTAAAGTGAGATGACAAATGATCTCTCTATATGAATCTTGATCCACATATTCACAAATTAGAACACCATTATCTTCTGCTTTGCAAAGATTTCCCAAAATTTCCATGCCTGAAAAACATATATACACAAAGTTTGTTTATTTGTTTTGTTTTCTTTCAGTACTAGGGATTGAAACTAGGGCCTCTGCACTGAGCTACATCTTCAACCCTTTTTCATTTTGGGATAGGATCTTGCCAAATCGTCCAGGCAGGGCTTGAACTTGAGATCTTCCTGCCTCATCCTCTCAGAGCCCTGGAATTACAGGCCTACACCACCACTCCCAGTTATACACAAAATTTTTTTTTAAAACAAATGATAATCTTTGTTCACTTCAGACAGTAAAAATCTTAAGTGAGCACTCACCCCTCATCTTTAAAAATCTATCCCTTGACATTAGGCATTTTGTAACAGTATGAAACATCAGATGAGTAGTTTTGAAATCAACAGGGTCCAATAAAAGCTAGAAAAAAGAATGAACACTATTATTGAGATTTGCCTCTTCTAGAGTTGTATATTTCAAATTTAATAAAAGTGAAGACGACAACATTGTGTTAATTTAAAAACATTATCATGAGAGGAATCATCACTAAATTTGAAGCATCATTCAAGTATTTCTTTGCAGAAAGTACATGATACTTTTACACTTTTACTTTTAGCAACAAACATATGTAACCATTTAATAGCCTATAAATATGGGCAAGTATTAAATGATACATAACATATGGTTAACTAGAAAACTACTTTAAGGTACTGTTACATGCTTACCTCAGCTGCAATATTTCCTAATGTATCAAGGCCTAATTGCCTTAAAGAAATAAAATGACTATGTGCTGAAAGTAATAGGAAACGAAGACAGGTACGATTAGCTGCCAAGAGCTTAACATTGCCCTCCTCAAAGGAAAGATTTCGCAAAATCACTGCAATCTGAAGTACCCGCTGTCCTTCAATATCATTAATGCCCAGCTTTCGAGGTGGATGAAATAAAGATTCCCAAATCCATTCTCCTGATGTACCTTCTACAACAGAAAACACACATGTAACTTAAATTAATATTTCGTTTAGTACTACTACTATTGGAAATTACTGCATTTGACTTTCCCTGACTTACCATGAGACTTGTTTCTGTCAGAAATGAGGTCACGTACTTCATTATCATCAACAATGTCTTTCCAAAACTGTAAAGAGATATTAAAATATTAAAACAAAACCAAGATGTATCATGTACAGGTACAAAATAACCATGTTGATTATGAACATTATGTATACAATGTACCAATACATGTTCTTGGTAAAAATAATAAAAAAATAAAAAAAAAAATTAAAACAACTATTATTTTAAAAAGTCACACATAAAACTGTAATATTTCTGCTTTTACAGGTCACAAGAATATCATTACGTTCTTTAACATAAATGCTTGATTTCCCATAACCCAAAACTCATATTTGATAACATTTTTTTTTTTTAGACCAGAGGTTCTTAACTTGGGGGGGGGTCACAGGACCCTATAAGCTCTTTGAAAGAAATTACAACATCTGTGAACTTGGGTGAAGTGAAAAATGCTATTTGTTCATTAAATTGAGCATTTCTTGAACTCTGAATGATAGGCAAAAAGCCATAGTCATATTAGCAGTACTTGTGACATTATCATGAGAATGAATCACAGATACTTTCATATTACTTTTACAGCTACTGAAAATATCTAGAAATATTGTTTATGCAGATTGGTATTCAGAAAGTATGTGAGGTATTAATCTCATCTGTAAATTTCATATAATTACAGTATTTATATTTACAGACACTACTGACACATAAGTTGGGAAGTTCTGCTTGCCAAATTATTAACCCAGATACTTGTTTCCAGTACTCCCTATCTGTAAACAGTTCTTGAATCACAAGTGAGAAGAAATGAGTCAAAATCCACCCAACTGTTTATCAATCTTTCTAAAGTTAAAAACCGAATGTTTTTACACTAACCCATCCCACACAAAACAAACTCTGCTTAAGCCACTTGACTATAAATTACGTGCTAATAAAGAAGCACAAGTTATTACTTGACTTTTTATTTCTAAAGATTATTGTATTTACATTACAAAATAATTATTTTTTTGTGTCTATGTTCTTTTGCATGGAAGTTCATTAGTCTGAAAAGAGATTCACAGACTTCATGACACCACAAAGGGATCCACTGCACACACACATACACACAAAAACCTATTACAAATGTTTGGTAGACATAAAAATGAATTACACATTTGAAAAAAAAGGTCAACATCCAATAGTGAGGAAAAAGGGCCATAGGGAAGTCAAATAATAAAGATATCAGACATGAAATGTAAAATGACCAGATATATAATTAGTTCAAAAAAATAAATGATGGAAAATGTTGGCAAAGAAATGGAAACTAAGAAAAAACTAAACAGAAATTCTGGAACTGAAAAATGTAACTGAATAATGTGAAGATTAAAGAGGCAATACGAATTCCAAGAAAAATCATAAATGCAGACAGACAGAAAGGACAGAGAGTCCTGAAAAGGATGACAAATAAAATGATGGCAAACTACGTAACAGGAAGCATGAAAGCCAGAAGACACTTGGATGTTTTCAAAGTGAGGGGAAGAAAATATCTATCAAGTAGTAATTTTCATATACTCTAACTGTCTTCAAGAATAAAGGTGGCAAAAAGACGTTTTCTGACAAATGAAAACTGAGGAAACTCAGTACCTGCAAATCTGAATTAAAAGTATATGAAAAGGGTAAACATGATTGTACCAAAAAAGAAAAATGTTTTGAAGAGATTTGTCAGGCCACAATAGAGCAACAGGTACTAGTGTGCTCCTTCTAACACAAACCAACATATATGGAAAAAACAAGTTTTCAAAAACTGGACAACATGTAATATAATCAACCAAAACAGGTGGAACACAGATGAGGTGAGCAGAGGACTGCCCTGCATTTCTATTTGCACATTACCTCTAGATAAGGCCTAGAAAAGAAATGCAAGAGA
The DNA here is from genome assembly GCA_004026905.1 of Hystrix cristata. Taxonomy (NCBI): domain Eukaryota; kingdom Metazoa; phylum Chordata; class Mammalia; order Rodentia; family Hystricidae; genus Hystrix; species Hystrix cristata. The sequence goes on from PVJO010001149.1 coordinate 109,014, forward strand.
ACACAGCAAACGCTAACCTGAGGAAGACTGATCAGAACGCACCAAAACTAAAACAGGAAGAATTTGAGAGCAGTTTTCTTAGCACGGTGCGGCAAACAAAGGGCTCTGTATAGCAAGAGCACAGGAATCTACAGGAAGACTCACTGAATATCCAGCTTAGCACTGAGCTATACAGTGCAGTCACATGGCCAGGCAAAAAACTGGGGAACAAATACTGAGGAACTGAAATTGAACAATTCCCACAATAGAAAAAAACACATAAACCCAACTTATTCAATAGAGATAGCAAAATGTAACACCTTAGAATCAGGGATCAAGCAGTCCTACAGCAGTGACAGTGAACCTTTTAGAGCTTTCAATGTTACAAACAGTCCGATGAGGCACATGTGCCACAGGCTTGCCACTCTTGTCCTAAGGTAAAGACTAAACCAGGAGCGTTTCAGATCACAAACCTCCTCCAAAGGCCCGTGTTAAAGGTTTAGCCTGCGGAGGGCTGGCTGGGAGGATGGCGCCTGTGTAGGTGGGCTGAGTGGGAGGTGCTCAGGCTGTTGGGCCTGTGCCCAGAGGAGACTGAGGAAGCGAGTCCCTCCTTCTTCTCTGGCTGCAGGCTGGTCCTGGGGGAGTGGGTTTGCTCTGCTGTGCACTTCTGCCGCCATGTGTTCTTGGGGGCCACGTGATCAGCCCAAAGCAATGGCGACACTCAGTCATGAACTGGAACCTCCAAAACTGTGAGCTGAAAGCAAACATTTTTTTTGTGTAATGAATTGTCCCAGGTATTCTGTTATAGTGACAGAGAGCTGACACATGTCATAACACAGCTAAAACCAAGTCTACTATGAAGACCCTTAAGTCAACTAACAGCCTGCCAAAACAAAGTTCAAGAATCTTAGCCACTAGTACCCAGATATTCAACAATATCATATTCATGATATTCAAATCTAATAAAGTTAGCAGACACATGAAACTAGGAAAATGACCCACAAACAAGACAAATATCAGTTTCAAGAAAAATAGAACTCAAAACGCAGACAACAGAATAAACTGACAAGCACTTTTAAAAACTATTATAAAACTATTATTAAATATGTTTAAAGGATTAAATCCTCAAAGGATTTAAGGAAAACATGAACACAGGAAAGAACTGGGCATGGAGGCGCGTACCTGTAATCCTAGCACTTGGGAGGGTGAGGCAGGAGGATCACTGCAAATTCCAGGCCAGCCTGGGCTACACAGTGAGTTCAAGGACAGCCTGAACTATGTTGCAAGACCCTGTCTCAATGTCTCTTAAAAAAAAAAAAAAATCAGGAAAGAAATGGAGACTATAAGAGAACCTAATGGGATATTTAGAGATGAAAAATGTAAACTGAAATGAAAAAATTCACAAGATTTGCATAAATACAGAAGATAAAAGTATAACTAAGAAACTATCCACAACAAAATATGCAGAAAGGTTAATAAACAATGTGGAGAGTGACAGTGACCTGTGGGACAATACTATGGACGAATATATGATGTAGTCCCAGAAAAATACAAGAATGAAAAATCTTTGAGGAAATAAACATTTTCCAAATTTCACACATAACATTACAACATGGATTCACAAAGCTAAATGAACCCCAAGTAAGACAAAAATAAATAGCAAAACAAGGTATATCTTTATCAAATTAAAAATTAGTAATAAGGAGAACATCTTAGGAGCAGAGAGACTATCACATACAGAACAATAACAAAGCTGACTTCTTGTCAGTACAATGCAAACCATGCGAACGTGAAGTCTTATGTTTAAAGTGTTCAGACAAAAACCTAGAACCTACAATGTTACACTAATGAATAGTATCCTTCAAATATAAAGCCAAAATAAAATTTTTAGAATATAAAAGCTAAGAGGCAGAGCTCAACCACATTATCAATTTCACAAACTATAAATGGTCTTAACATAATGATTTAAAGCAGAAAATGCATTCTGTGGAGAGGAAAGCAAGAGACAATTATATACGACCCACAAGAAAACTATATGTGAAAACACATAAAAAGTATAAGGACAGGAAAAAATCAATAAAATTCCATCATAGGAAAGCTGGTGTAAAGCCGGATGTGGTGGCATGTGCCTGGTAAACCCAGCTACTTGGGGAGGCTAAGGCAGGAGGATCTCAAGTTTGAGGACACCCTGGACAACTTAGCAAGACTCTGTCTCACAATAAAATGTGAAAAGGGCTGAGGATGTAGCTCAGTGGTAGACCACTTGCCTAGCATGCATGAAGCCCAGGGTTCAATCAGCAGTAAGACAGACCAAAAAAAAAAAAAAGTGATATAGATTAGAAAAGCAGACTTCATGGCAAGAGTTATTGCCAGAAATTAAGGGGAATATGTCACAAGGACAAAAAAAACTTAAAAGAAAAACATACCAAACCTAAATATATATGTAAATTAATAGCAGAAGTGCCAATACACAAAGCAAAAACTGACAGAACTGAAAAGTGCTCCATCAAAATACACAGTGCCATAATATTTAGAGTGGTTTGGTCTTAAATTGTTGAAGGATAAAAAAAATCTGTATTCAGTGTGATTATCTTAGAGTCAGTTAATATGTTCTAATGTATCAGATAAAAGTGCATGTGGAAGTAATACAAGAAAATAAAATTAATCTGTACTATTACGTATATTTAAACATTCTGTTTTAAGAAATTTTGTAGTGTCATGTTTACTGAATCATATTTGTGCTCTATCATATAGGTCAACCCCTTTAAAGAACTGTCAGAAGCTACATTAAAAGTCTCTTCTGCAATATCTGTTGCTCGGTAGTAGCCCTATCAAATTATTAATACTGTTTATTTATATAGTTTAAAATTTCTAATACTCAGTTTAAATACCTGGATGTTTATCTTTTAGTAAATGGTTTGCTAATGTATTGATTTAAATATCTGATGCTTTGTTAACTACAGTTTTATATTTCTGAATATTAAAATCTTTAACACTGATCACTACTGGAAGTGCTTCTAACAAAACTTACAGCATATTTTACAAAAGGAAAAGTAGAGAATTTAAAGCCTAAGTGATTTTTCATTAAACGGTAACTTTAAAAGACACTGAAATATCTACAAAAATGTGTTTTGAACAAATTTAAGTTTGGGGGAGTTATACAGATTAGTCATGTCCATTTTTACCATTCTTGCTAATAACATAATACACATGAAGCCCTGGAAAACATTGGGCTTCCGTTTCCTTTTATCCCCCCATCACTCTCCCCGGTCCTGTGACATGCTGTTCATCTGCTTTTCATGCTACATAGACAGGTACTGTCTCCGGTCTAGTTCTTTTGGATGCTTTGTGCTGAGTTATAAGAAAATGTTGCTCATTTTATTATCTGTATACAACTGCTTGTTTGAATTAGTAGATTGTGAAATGCTTTGAATTAGTAGATCCTGCATATTTAAAATAGAAGTATTGTATGTAGAAAAAAGTGTGCTGAGTGGCATAGTAGACGAAACTGAAGAAATGATTTAGTGAAAATACAAGCCAAGGAAAGTCACCAACTAAAGACAGAATGTAATATGAAAGAAAAGTTAAGAGACAAGGAGGACAGAATAAAAAAGTGCAACTTTGGAATTCCCGAAGTAAAGGAAATCTATACCTTGTCATATGGTTGTCAAATATCAAATAAGTAGAAGATCCAAAATTAATAAAAAAAAGAAAGATTAAAAACAAAGGCAGAAAAAAAAAGTAAGCTATGCTTCTGTAAGTAGAAAAGGGATAAAAAACAAAACAAAGAATTCAGGGATTTTTCTAGTAAGATATATCCCACCTAAAAACTTAATTAAGGTGTGTTACACTGGAAAGAACAGATACTCAGAAAGTAGACTGAGAGATGCAAGAAAGAGTTGAAACAAATAAATTCGATTAAAAGGCCTGCTCTCCTGGGCTTTACATTACATGGAGATATAAGAAGAAAGAAAATATTTTTGCCAATGAACAACAGAAAAAAATGAGTATTTTCTCCAGTTAAAAAACTTTCTAACTAAAATTTCAATAGAAAGAATTCAGTTTCTTGACCTAACATGGGCAAATGGACCAACAGGTAGCAAAGTCTAGAAATAGGTCCACATATGTGTGACTAGAAAATTCATGACAAAGATGACACTACAAAGCTTTTTCATTTCCAACAAAATTATTCAGGTTCCACTGAGTAGACACAAGAAGAAAAAAAAGTTTGACTAGTAGCATGCACACAAAAACTTCATACAAATTGTAGATCTAAATGTGAAAGATAAAACAGAAGAAAAAAATGGAATGTATTTTTTACCCCAAAAATATTATTTGCAAATTTTATAAATAGGAGAAAGTCAAATTAAGAACTATTTTCATCAAAAGATGCTTTTAAAGAATAAAAAAAGTCAGCTACAGAGAAAATATTTCCAATACACACGTCTTAAAAAGAACTTTTATTGAAAACATACAAAGAACTACAATAAGACAATCTTAAAGAAAAATGGACAAATTACAGGCACTGCTCAGAAGAAGCTGTTAACATAAAAAATGGTCTTTTTATTTTTTATCAGTCATTAGGAAAAAATGGATATTAAAGCCAACATGTAGTAAAACTATGTACTCTCTGGAATGGTTAAAATGAAAGAGAAAAATAATACCAAATACTGGCAACAATAGACAATTGGAATCTGATACATTACTGTTGATAGATTGTACAACTACTTTGAAAATCTGTTTGACAGCATATATGAATGCTGATCCTATAAACTCTATTCATAGCCTATAAACTAGCAATTACACTCCCAGGTCTATTACCCAACAGAAATGCTTTCACACATTTACCAAACTAAATGTGTAAAACCTTTCATGGCAGAATTATCTGTTCCCAAATAACTCAATTCTTACCACTCTCTAAATTTAAAGTAGAATGGACAAACTGCTACATATTCATGGAATGTAATGCTCTACAACAACAAAGATGAATCAGGTATATGTACACTTGCAACAACATGGATGAATCCTCAATAAACATAACGTTGATAAAGGAGTCAGATAACATCAAAAAGTAAGGACAGTGGGTGAGGGAGTGAAGGAAGAGACTGAAAAGGTACATGAAACAGGGCAGTGTAGAGGAAATGGTAATGTTTATCTCTCCATCTGGATAATGATTACTATTCATTTTGTAAACAATTACTGAGTTGTATACTTATATGTAGTTTTCTAAATATGGGTTTAAATTTAATGAAATATTTACTTAAAAGACTCAGGGAAAAGTTTACTACATTAAAGAAAAAATTTCATGTACACTGAAACTTAGTTTTAATATATACAACTATAAGATTTATTCTTTGTCATTAATCAGAAATTGTCAAGTGTATACTCACATCTACGACAGATGTATTTGTTTGTTACAACTTTCCCTTTTGTTTACCAGGGTCCTGCCATATAAACTTACTTTCTAAACCCCAAACTAGATTTGTTCTTACCTGAGATCATTTGCATCTGAAAAGCTCTTCCTCTACAGGCCTGGTCCCATATTATCATTTAAGTCTATCAAAAATCACCAGATACTACCTCCTAAGAAAAGCCTTTGTTGGTCACAGTATCTAATGTTACCACACACCCACATTTGTCTTATAATTTTATCACTTTATTCTGCTTTATTCTCTTCACAATACTTGCCAAAATTTCAAACTATATTGCTTTAATTTTACTGTCAGTCATCTTATAATAGAACAAAAATTCTTTGACATGGAGACCTTATATTCCTGCGTCTGAAAAAGTTTCAGCACAGGAAATTGGTCAGCAAAGATTTGTTAAATAAATGAATTAATGTGAAAAATGATTTAAAAGACAAACAATAAAGTAAAACAGTTCAAGCTATTTTTGTTTGGAATGAAAAGGTTTAAAGCTATTCCTACATACCATCAGGCAAATATTATTAAAAAATTTAAAGTACATAATACCTTCTGTAGCAATCAGACAAATATTATAAACATTTTTAAACAATTATACAACACCTTATGTAGCACTTGCCCTAGGTATGTTTTGGGTACAAATTTCATTCAGCATAACAATATGAAAAGTACCATAAAACTCAATATGGTATAGTTAGGTTTTTTAAGAGGATTTAACATTTGACTCAGAAATTTTACTACCTGGAATTTATCCTTAGAAAAAAATTGTTTTATTCTTACAGATTTGGCTGTAAGTATGTTCATTGAGCTAGGCTTCTAGTAATGAAAAACAGAAACAACCTAAAGTTCTGACAGCATGAATTATTGATATGAATTATGAGATACTCGTAATATAAAATGAATGGTCATTATAAAATTAAACACTAAGAGTGAACAGAAAAACTCATAATATAAATGAAAGAGTTAAGTTACAAATTAAGTTTGAAGGCTGAGTGATAGTTCAGTGGTAGAACACTTGCCCAGGACAAGGAGCCCCTATTGTTCAATCCCTAATACTGCTCCCTTCAAAAGAGTCTGAAATAGAACTTTTGCTTTTAATTACTGCATACATAGACAATATGTGGTAGGGGGTTACAGAAATATTAAGTGTTTACTTCCGGAGAGGTGTAATTAATGATGGGTTTTTTCCTTTTGCTGTATATTCTAGCTTTTCCACAGTGTCCATTTATTACTTCTAAAGAAAACTATGAAAACATCTTGTTCTTTTTTTCTCCATTACTTATTAATTCAAATATTCCATCTCCTTAAAATAAAATTCATGTACGCATCCCTGAAGAGACATTATAGATTGTGTGAAATATTTTACAGTGGAATACTTTGCTTTGTAAAGAACACATTTATGAAGAGAAAAACGGTAAAGCCTATTAAAATATTTAATATGCAGTTGATATTAACTTTTAACTCTTTACTGAAAAAGTAGAAAAGTATTTTAGATGATATAATTTAAGCAAATTTATAAGACACCTTACATAAAATTATTTTGATATAAAGCTAGTGATGGCGAATGTCTAATTTAAGTGAAGAAAAAACTGACACATTATAAAAGAAAAACATAGCAGTAGCATTATTAGGAATCAAACCTGTAAGTATTTTTTGAAGATCTACAAATAATTTAAGATATCATGCATCTCCACGTAAAAGGTTAAAAACTATCCCTATGCATTTATAGGACTTAAGCTGCTGAAAAAGTCAAAACTTTTGACTGGAAGAACCTTATCATATAAAATTAACTTTTGTTAGTTATCCCTAAAAACTAACAGTTTTCTAAAGTTGTTAAAGTTTGTATAATACAATTCATCTAATGTAATTAATGTTTTGAAATTTTACAATTTTCCGAGCATGGTAGCACACGCCTGTAATCCCAGCACTTGGGAGGCTGAGATAGGACAATTGTTCGAATTCAAGGCCAGCCCAGGCTACACAGTGAGTTCAAAACCAGTCTAAACTATACAGCGAGATCCTGTCTCAAAAAAACAAAAAACAAAAAACAAAAAAAAAGTTTTTTCTTTTTATAATTGAATATATATTCAGTTAGTTCTAAATTCATGTTTCTTTAGGTAAAATGCCAATAGAAAAATTTTACTATCAGCTGATAGACACTTTTTCTTAAAACAAGTGTCTTAAGGTAAACTTGCTACTGCAATATCAAAATGTTTACTACAACTGAGTTTTAATGTAAGTGATTTGCCTACATATATTATGCATCATGATGTTCTGAGGGGCAACTTTTAAGAAACGAGGTAGACAGGTTTAAAAATTTTAGCTAAAGAAATAAAAGTAATCAAACTTCAAAATTCCACATAGGAACAGGTCATTTAAATAGACATTGTTATTGCAGACCTATCATCATCTATTTACAATAAAAATAATTTAAATCATGAAACACGAATTTTCATCTCTCATTAGTTAACCTATAAGAGTTTCTACTCAACTTCTATATAAGTATGTATTGTGCTGAAAATAAAAGTATGAGTAGTATCGTGTACATAACATGAACAACCATTTGATTCACTGTTGGCCTGACTACCTGTTAATTTAACATTTCAACATTTTAATTTATGTCAATTACCTTAACAAAATCTCTGTCGGTCTTCTCTTTCCATTCTTCCCCAAATACAGTAGAAAAGGATCCTAAAGCTAAAAGGATAAATAGTATATTTAGTAAAATGCAATTAATTCGTTAGTTCTTAATATTATATAGTACAAAATATTAAAAATAGTACACCTAACATTTTAATATATTATTCATTTGAAATTTTATAGAACTTTAAAAAACTCTGTGTTCCTACCAAAGAAAGATACACAACTTGGGTTGGGGATACAGCTGAGTGTTAGAGCACTGATCCAGCATATGAGAGGATCTGGATTCAATCCCCAACACTGCAAACAACGAAAACAACAAAAAAACAACTCATTTTCCTAAGTTATATAGACAGTAAAGAAAAGAATGAAGATTACTATAGTAGTTACTCTGCCATTAGTTTCCATTAATAGAGAAAAATATTTTTAAAAGGATGGCACTGCTAGCTCAACTGCTATTATTTAAAATCTTCATTTTAATTTCAGAAATCATTGTGTAATTCTTATTTCAAGAAACATGGTGGACAGCATTCTTTGTAAACAATGTCCACAAATGAAGTCTCCCAAAATTCTCCAAAGAGAATTATTTTCAAAATATAAACACCACTGTTTTTAAATATAGAGTATCTTCACAAAGCCTTTATGTACTCTAGGTCTCTAAACTTTCTTCTATTGTTGGAATGATACAAACACTGCTTAAAGAGTACTTGCTAAGTTATTAATGTTTTAAATTGCTACACAGCATGATTATTTAGTCATCCAGACAAATAAAAATGTCTGAAGAATGCAAGAATCTGATAAACTGGGTAAAAAGAATGTCGTGCCTGTACACCAAAATTGATTACGATTACTTCTGTACTGTACTTACTATTCACATGTAATCCTATTCAATAGCCAAATAATAAGACTTCACTAAAATTACTCTGGTTTCCAAAAGCTTTAAGATTTTTAAGATATGTGAAATTCTCCAACTACATTATGTATTAAATGCTAAAAGTTGTACGTAAAAGATCAAATTAAATACCAGGAATCAAAGATTATGAAAGTGAGATGGAAGTGCAATAAATTTACATCTCCAATAATACAACATAAACTGAGAAGTAATAGTCTTTGCTCCTCCCTCACATAACCAAGAATAATTTCAGGCAGGATAAGAAACTAATATTTACTTCTGTTTAAATTTAATTTCAAAATTGTTTTCATATCAAGTAAGTACACAGCAAATTTCAAACAATCTTATTTAGATAATTCCAAATACAATTATATTTGAAAGTACACTAGTTGATCCAAATCAAATTACGGAAAAATGTATTCATTTGTAAACATCTCATTATTTAAAGATATAAGCAGGTAAAGATTTCAAAACACATATTTTAAATCTATTCAGCTGAAACTACAAACAAATCTGGTGAATGAAAAGTAACTTTAAGAGATAATTTCAGGAAAAATAAACGATTTGATTTATAAAAACTACAACTAGAAAATTCTGTAAGAAGGCTATCAAACATCTGATAATCTTTAATTTGATTATTTAGGAAGCAAATTTTCAAATGCTTTGACCTAAAATGTTTATGTTAGTTAATAGATACACAGCAAGAACAGACTTCAAAAACAATTTCTTCCAGTTCCTAATTTTCAGAATTTTGTAAAAACCAATTTTTCAACTCGAGAATCCTGTGTATTACTCATAGTAAATATCGGGATTTTTACGTCAAAAACTGTAATAAGACCAGTTTACTATTCAAACACAAAGTAAAAAACAAAAAAACCTCAAACATTTATTGAGCTGGGTGTGGTAGCGCATGCCTGGAATCTCGGCACTTGGCAGGATGAAACTGGAGGATCCCTGGGTGTTGAGGCCGGCCTGGCTGTATAGTGAGTTTGAGACCAGCCTAAACTACATAGTAGACTCTGCCTCAAAAACAATCAAACAAACAAACAAAAACAATAAAAAACCATAAACTTCATTTTAAGTAATGTATTTAATATAATGAAAACAAATAAGAATTGCTATTAACAAAAATTATTTTCTCCTTAAAAACCTTTGAAAAAATCATCAATGCCTCTATAGAATAATTATTTCATATGTTCAGTTTAAAACTTACTGTCATCAAATACCCCAGCATTTGCAAGTAATAAAGTGATGATTTTAGGGTCTTTTTCAAGTTGCATGACGTGCTTGCTTTCATTTGATAGGAGAGTGCATACATTAATAGCGAAGTCCACTTCATTTGGGAGTCCAGATAGCAGTGAAAGCACCAATTTATTATAATCATTTGGCGAATTAAAGTCCATAGATAGCCCATAACTTTGCCGCAGATAATCTAACAAAGAAAAAAACAAAAATGCTTAAATATAGCAAGGATTGGATACCCTTATGGTTAGTATATTTTTTTTTTTTTTGGTTACTATCTTTTGGATGCAGGAGTTTGGGTTTTTTTTTTTTTTTTTTTAAAGAAAATACAAGCAGATCAGAAATTAAGAGTTCAATGTTTTTAGGTTTACTAAATGTTAAAAATTACATTCTAGAAAAAAATATCGAAAATACAAAAGTATACTTACCTTCCTGGATATATCACTGCCAAAGCAGTATTATCTATTTTTTAAAAAAGTTACATAACCTATGCTTTTATACTTTCTTCTGATTAATTGAGATATCATTAAAATTAATAAAACCATTCTTTTTGAGTTTTAGAATTCTGAATTTTGGCAAACACATACAAGCCCTTGAACTACACAACGGTCAAGATACAGAATATTTCTATCACTTTGAAAAGTATCTTATCTCCAGTGTAGTCAATTCCGTCCTCTATCCCTTTGTACCACTAATTCCATATTTTGTTTTACAGCTTTGTCGAATAAAAAGAATCCGACTGTATACAGCCTTTTTGTGTCCGACTTCTTTCATTTAACAAAATGCCTCTGAGATTCATATCAATGTTGGTATGAGAACAGTAATGCACTCCTTTTTAAACTATTTCTTTACCCACTTCCTAGTTGAAAGGCATTTGTGTTGTTTCTAGTTTTTGGTACCTATAAGTATAGCTGTAAATATATAAAAATATTTACATACAGGACTTTACCGGGATCTACTTTTTCACTTCTCTTGGCTACCTACCTAGAAGTGGTATGGCTTGGTCACGTGTAAATGCTTCATTTTTTAAGAAAAATGCAAAACTGTTTTCCAAACTGGCTATAACATTTTGCATTTGCATTTCTGCCATTAATTTAGAGAATTTCTATTACTCCTCATCTTGCTAGCAGTTAACACTGTCAGTTTTAAATATTGTAAATATTGCTTAACTAATATATTCTCTTGGTTAGTGGATTGTTTTTCATTTTCTTAAGTACGTTTTAGGAGAAATTTAAATTTTCATGAAATCTGCCTTGTACATTTTTACTTTTCTCTTTATGTTTTTGTGTCCTAAGAAGTCCTTGTTTAAGGCAAAGTAACGTAAAATTTTTCTGCAGAAGAATTAATTTAAAATGCCCATTTGGAAAATCTTGAAAGTAGGGAAAATGGGCTTACAAAACTCTAAGATGCACACATACATACATACATACATATATAGATGTGTATATATACATACATATTTATATGTATGAATGTATGTATGTATATATATATATACATATCTATATATATACGTATGTATATATATATATATAAGGTTTCTAGAAATACTAAATCTTAACTAGGTAGTTGAGGCCTTGGCAGCTTTGTCCTGAGACAAAAATCCTAACTACATTTTAAAAGAAAGGTATAACTAGTTTAAAGGGAAGTTAAGAAAAAAAATTAGAAAACATAGAGACAAAACATTTCAGAAATATATGGATTTTTAAAAGTTTTTTTTAAAAAAAAAACCTCTCTAAATGAAATGCAAACAAAACTCTATTCTCACAACACACTACAGAAGAAAATCATGTAGATGAAGAATTTTTTTATTTTTTTTACTTCCCAACATGGACATTTTAAGAGGCGCTCCCCTCTTTAATTCCAAAGTATTCTAGGAATGTATCCAATAACCTAATGGTGAAGAAGTGTAACAGTTTTGGGGTATTTTCTTTTTTTTTTCCCGAGACAGGGTCTCACTCTGCAGTTCTCACTCTGCAGTTCTCACTATGCAGTTCTCACTATGCACTGGCCTGGAACTTGCAGCGATCTACTGCCTCAGCCTCCCGAGTGCTGGAATAATAGGTGTGTGCCACCATGCTCAGCATTCAACAGGCTGTTTTAAGTGACTCTGACAGATTCTTTACAATATTTTAGGTTGGACAATAAGAATATATATTTCTAAAGATCTTGTTACATGAAATTTCTCATAAAATAAATATCTGGAGAAAATGTAACCTGAGTTTAGGGGCAGACTTGATTATTTCTATTCTGCAAATAGTAACTGATGATGATAAGTCAAGACTTAACAATAATAAGAGTCCAATCTCTTGAAGAGAAATAAATTTGGAACTCATGTTCAATGTCTGTCACTACCCTGAAGTTTAAATAAAATCAGAATTGTTATATTTGTTATTGAAGAATAACAATGAGTACATATCATTACTTGAATGATTTTGCTAGACATAAAACAAATGCAATATGCCCTTTAATTATAATAGATTTGATAACAAGTCTTAGAACAATATAGGAAAAATGTTTAAAATATTTTAACATCTAGCTAGGCACAATGGTATTAGTTACTCCGGAGTCTGAGACAGGCATTATCACTTGAGGACAGCCTGGGAGACCTCATCTAAAAAAAAATTTAAAGATCCTCCCTTTCCTTCTCCTATAATTTTATAATCTGAATGTGACTGCAAGTTTATTTTCAACATTAATGAAAAATGGATCACTGCTGACAAATTTAACTTGAGACAATCACTTCTCTTTGTTTTCAGTTTAGAGGAACAGAAGAATTACTGTCCAAATGTCCATTAGAGTAGAAAAATTACTACTCGAATACCAATGACAAAAGTTTAAGATTTCTTCGTGTATGAAACTTTCCCAAACTTAGTATTGAAAATGCGCATAGAGAAGATGCTGGCCTCCTCTGAGTAAACTGATTGGTCCAGATGCGTTCCTGACTAGCTCTAGAAGTCTAGAATAAATTTCAATGAGTTGTATTTGTCAAATTTGCCTTTTACAATTCTTCCATGAAGATACTGCAAATATATTTTTAATAAAATACAAAAATGGAGGGACTGGGGATTTAGCTCAGTGGTTAGAGTGCCTGCCTTGCAAGCATAAGGCCCCGAGTTTGATCCCCAGCTCAAAAAAACAAAACAACAACAAAAAAAACACAAAAATGGAGCCAGGCACTGTGACACATGCCTGTTTTCCCAGCACTCCAAAAGGCTGATGCAAAAGGATCGTAAATTTAAACCCAGCTCATGAAATTTAGTGAGACTGGTATGGCTTATACCTAGAGGTCCCCCCAAAGCCTCATGCACTCATAGGTGGGGCTTTTCGGCACTAGCTGGATCTAAGGTATGTGATAGTGGGATTAAGGACATGTGGTACTAAATTAGTCCCCTGACTGGAATTAGTAGGTTTGGCGAATGAAAGCCCCACGCTGGGTGTGGTGGCAGCAATCAATAGGTATATAGCCTGGATGGACTATAAAGGGAGAGAGGGAAGGCAGGTGGTGGCTGTGGCTGCTGCTTGCTGCCTTCTGCCTGGAACACCATGAATTGTTTCTCTTCTGTGATGTCCCTCTGCCATGTGACCTTGCCTTGGATCCCAGCCAATTATGCACTGAAATCTCTACAATCTGTGAGCTGAAATAAATCTTCCCTCTTTTAACTTTGGGTGTGCAGTATTTTGTCTCTGCAACAAGAAAAGTAAGACAGAGACCCTGTCTCAAAATGAAAAACAAAACAAAACAAAAAAAAAACGAAAACCATAAAAGGGCTGGAGATTAACTCAGTGGGAAGGGGCCTGGGTTCAAACCCTAGGAAAGAAAGGAGGAATGGAAGGCAGACAGGATGGGGAGAGGGAAAGAATGAAAGGAAGGAATACGAGAATAGAAAAAAGAAAACCTTAACAATCTCCCCCATATTTCTACAGATATTAATGAATCCACATCAGTACTAAAGGAGGGAAAAGAATGAAGGAACCCAAAGGATTAGGTGCTTATGGAAAGAAAATACAGTATGTGAAAAAGTATGCAAATAAATGACAAAAATACTGATGTCAATGTTGAATAATCCTGAAGTTTGAAACAAAATCTGCTTAGAATTTTTGCCACAGCAAGTCTTTTTAAGGTTCTAATGTTTATTTTTTATATAGTACTGGGAACTGAACTCAGAGTTCTGCATAAGCCAGGGAGGCACTCTACACATCCTCAGCCCAAAATAATTTTTCTTATATGCTCCCAATTTACCACTAGGTAATTCTATTTTGACATTTACTTAACACTCATATACACATACACTGAAAGCTATGAAGTTTACTCTATTTTGCTTAATGATACTTGAAAAGAATCATTGGTGAAGTTGTTTTATATATTGATAATCATATTAATTTGTAGAACATCACCATGGTGCTCTTATGGTTCTTTCTAAAAAAATAAACAGCACTTCCAAACTCACAAATGCTGCTCTGAAATACTACCTCTTTTCAGTTTGAAGTAGATACTGTATAATCTAATGTTCCAAGGGAATTCCTAGTATTTCCCCTTTATGAATATCTAATTTGTGACTTTGTCAAATACAATATGTATGTTACATACTTGCTCAGATTCAACTTAAGACAAACTAGATCTATTATAGTATATCAAAAAGCAGTTATTGTACCAAGCTAAGGAAGTCTCTAATTTCTTTAACTTGTATAGCTCTATTAATGACTTCATTATAGACTTCTGAAATATCAAAAATTTTACATTGTCTCTCTAAAAGTAAACCAATTTTAATTAGGAGACTGGGGGAACAGATACAGAAAAGCATTTTATTTTAAACCAGACCAAAGGGAACAAAGGGTTGGTTTGGGAGGTATACTAGCAGACACAAAACTCTATTTAAGGTACACGAATGAACAGCTCTGTCTATAATATAGGAATCACATAGTTGAAAACAGTCTTAAATGTCAGTATTGCAATGTTTCATTCAATATAGTAATATCCTCCATAATAACACCACTGAAATAGTGGTCATTAGCTCTTTTTAGGAACACAGAATGTAACACCTAACAAGTCATTTTATTTTATAGGCTTAAATTATTAACAAGCTTTTCTACACAGCAACTTAAAATATTTTAACTTTGGTTCTTACAACACACATTAAAAACAAAGCGAGGTTTGGTCTGTTTTTCCTGCTCCCTCCTCATCTCAATTATTTTAAAAAACATCCGATGAACTCTCTTCCAATGGAGGTCACAGATTTTAGGAAGAGATTCTATTTGTTCAACCACAATTGACTGAGGAAGAAATACTGGAGTCAAAGTCAACATGAAAGAAACACTGAAAATAGACAATGTGAAAATGAAACAAAAGAACTGGTGATATTGACACAAATGAGACAGTTTAAATCTAAGGATTACCTATAAGAGAGTAGCATTAGTACCAGTGAATAATAACAGCAGTATTGTCTCAAGGTGCATCCATTTACCTAGAAATATCTCAAGCTTATCATTCTTTATGGCAGAGTAGCACTCCATTGCATAAAAAAAAAACCACATCTTCTTTGTCCATTCATCATACTCTTAAGTGAAATAAATTGGACACACATGTTTAAATACTACATGTTTCTCTGGTGTGAGAAACAGAAAGTGTAAATAAGGACTAAAATGTATTATATTGGGAAAGAGGAAAAAACTTCAAATGGGGAGGGGAACAAGGGAGGGGGGAAGGAAAGGAGAGACAAGAGAAAAAAGAACAGAGGGAAAAAAATGGAAACAAAGCTTTTATAAATAAGGAGGGAAGAGGGGTTGAAGAAAGGGGAGGGGAATGGGAAAAAAGCAGCAGTAAAATATATTACATACAGGTACAAATTCCCTATGATGAATGTTATCACTATGTATATCTAAAATGTACCATTAAAATAAAAAAAAACAGTATTTAGAATGCAACTTTCATAAAGAACATAACCTTGAAAAACAAGTATCTTCTATTTTTTTAGGTCAAATGTTGCTGATTGAAGTAAATCATATGTCTCTCCCTAGAACTCTTTCTGGTCACACAGACTCAATCCCAGAGCCATTAAAAACTAGAACCCCACCAACTCCTAAACTCTATTCAAATCTGTTTATCAGACCCTCAAGTGGATTATCTCCAATTTGATTTGAATTTTCTTTTAGCTCCAGATTCTTCTTTAACTTTTAGAAGAGTGACTCAAGGAAAAAAAAAATCCAACTTCCTGACAGACAGCATGGCAGACATGTAACAAAATAATTAGGAGTGTCCTGAGAATTCTAGTGCAGGGAATCCTAAGTAATTGTAGAAAAACTAGTAGATTATATATGAAAATTCTTGGCTTCCCTAATCCTTTGGTTTGTTTGTTCATTTTGTTTTGTTTTTTAAGACAGGGTCTGGCTATGCAGTCCAGGCTGTCCTTGAACTCACTACGTAGTTCAGGCTGGCCTTGAACTTGCAGTGATCCTCCTGGGCCAGCCTCCCGATTGCTGGGATTACAGGTGTGTGCGACCATGCCTGGCAGCTTCCCTAATCTTAAAAGGACCTTCTTCTTCTCATTTTATTACATTTTATTTCATTTTATTTTATTGGTTTTTTCAGATAGGGTCTCATTATATAAGTAGACTGGCCTTGAACTCATGGTGATCCTTCAACTCAGCCTCCTGAGTGTTGAGTGATGGGATTACAAGCATGAGCCACCACACCATCTACTATTCTCATTTTAGTAACTATTCACAATAAATTGCTCAGCTAACAAGGAAAAAGGATAAAATAAAAAAGAAATTTTATATGTAAGTATAGATATTTATAATTTGAATAAAAATTCCTGTAACTAAAATTCTTAACCTGTGATAGAAAGTGCCCTGATACCAATTAGATGTCAATCTTTGAAAGTTGGAGCACAGTGTTCTCGTGTACAGGGACTAATTCACTGGATGACATCTACTTTTTTTTTTTTTTTTTTTTTTTTTTTTGGTGGTGCCAGGGATTGAACTCAGGCCCTTGTGCTTGCAAGGCAAGCACTCTAATCACTGAGCTAAATCCCCAGCCCCGATGACATCTACTTTTCAAATTCAAAACTGTGGACCTACGCCCTGCTAATTCCCAATGATATTTACCTGACACACTGTGTTGCTGGTAATTGTAGGAAGATGGAATTGCACCAATAGGAAGCTGCGGTTTTGGATTGCCAGGTGGTACTTCATCATCATCCTCCCCAAAATGATGAACTTTCTCATATTTTTCTAGGTAACTGAAATAGAAAAACAGTACGGCAAAGATTTAAAAATAAATTTATTTCTTAAACTTGTGTAACATGTTTTTTCTAGTTGCCCCAAAATCTAGTAATAATAATGAAATAGTAAAGTGCCACAAACTTATGTTATTAAAACAGTAACTTCAGTTATCAATAATAGTACAGATAAACACAATGCAATGGTTCTAAAAGACTTTTGATATTTTCAAAAAAGCATGCCACTGCTCAAAACCTTAACAGTAGAGAATATCAAAGGACAACTCTGTAGGTGAACATCAGTGTATTTTGTTGATTACCTTTTTTTTAAAGTATACATGGTCACTCTAAAAAAATAAGTGAAAATTACAAGATTTTCTAACCCAGGACTCTCCAATTTTACCAAGAGATACGGTTCAGATGTGGTTAAATTCCCATCTAAAAGTAGTATGCCTAATAAATTTTGGCCAATTTATAAGGTAATTCTGGTATCCCCACCATATCCCCACCACTGATATGACTAATCCTAGTATTAATTAGAATTAAAATTTCAAATTCACAATCTGTTGCTACCTACTAGTTTATAGTAGAGTCCCAAATGAAATTTTAAAATGAGGACACAATTGGTCAAACCATGTTAAACACAATTCTGTATTCTAACACAGTCTTTAGTGTATAAATAAGTCCAACTGATTGATACACATTTACCATTAGAAGTTCTATATGTGATTATTTTATATATTAATCCCAGCATTTTGATTTTAGTACCAGACTTTAATTTTCAAGGTACAATGAATGGAAGCTAAACTTTATAAATATAAAAACTAATGGCATGGAAAAATCATTATTTCTGATTTTTCCCTTTCCATTTTACAAGCAAAATAATCTGCATTCTCAAGCGTGGAAAGGAATTAAAAGTCCCTTTCCATTTCTTCCACATCCGCCACATGAGCTTAATTTGATCAGGAAACTGTTTTCCTAGCAGGCAACTTGATATCTCATGAATCCAATACTTTGCTTTCTGTTGCAGATAGAGCATATTAGAGCAGAGATGTATGTATAGATACAACCTCTGAGCACTGAAGAAGGTATGCAGCTGCACAAATTTCAATCTGATCCCAGGATAGAATTTATAGTCCAAAGACATAAAAGAATGCTTAAAAGAGGGCAGTCTCTTACTAGTATAAAACTACAATGGACTTAAATGGGTAAATGAATCAAGCTTTTCTTTTGGATTATTATTAATTACCACAGAAAGAAGAAGAGGTAAAATTTAGACATAAAAGCAAACTAGAAAACAGCTGCTCAAAAATTACATAACATGTTTTCTGCAAATGAAGGAAAAACCTAAGTTACAAAAGCACTTGGGCAACGGTACTGGTAGAAGTATTCTAGACAGTAATCTTTTAGAATTGGCAGAACTCATTGGAGAATGGTTAAAAATAGACTAATGTTAAATATCTATGTTAATGCAATTCCAATCAAAATACCAATAGCATACTTCACAGAATTAGAGAAAGTAACCATAAAATTCATTTAGAACCAGAAGAGACCAAGAATAGCAAAAACAATTCTGGGCAACAGGGACAAGGCAGGGGGCATCACAATTTCTGACCTGAAATTATATTACAAAACTAGGGTGATAAAAACAGCAGGATACTGGCCAAAAAACAGACCCAAGGGTCAGTGGAGTAGGTTAGAAGATGCAGAAACAACCCCAAACACAATCAAATACCCTCACTGGAAGAAAAATAGCCACTTTAATAAATGGTGCTGGAAAAACTAGCTTTCGACATGCTGAAGACTAAAAGTAGACCCATGTCTCTCACCGTGTACTAAACAAAAATTGAAATGGATCAGAGTACAAACATTAAAACACAAACACTAAATTTGCTGAAAGAACAGGAAGAACTTTTGAAGACACAGGTGTAAGCAAAGACTTTTTGAACAAAACTCAGACTATACAGGAAGTACTACAAAGAATCAATGACTGGGATCACATCCTATTAAAAAGCTTTTGCACAGCAAAGTGAGCTGACAACCCAAAGAGTGGGAAAAAATTTTTGCTGGCTGTATTTCAGCAAAGGTCTAACATCTGGAATATATAAAGAATTCAAAAAAAATCAGACAGCTAAATTTAAAGACCCAATCCAAAAATGGGCATCTGAAATGAACAGACACTTCTCAGATGAAGAAGTACAAACAGCAAATAAATACATGAAAATGTGCTCAACATCACTGGTCATTCAAGAGATGCAAATTAGGACAATGTTGAGATTCCATCTCACTCCAGAAAGA
Organism: Hystrix cristata; assembly: GCA_004026905.1. Lineage (NCBI taxonomy): Eukaryota > Metazoa > Chordata > Mammalia > Rodentia > Hystricidae > Hystrix > Hystrix cristata. Next base: position 128,708 of record PVJO010001149.1, read on the forward strand.
ACAGCTATTACCAAGAAATCTATCAATAACAAATGCTGGCAAGGCTGTGGGGAAAAGGGAACCCTCCTCCACTGTTGGCTGGGAGCGTAGACTGGTGCCACCATTGTGGAAATCAATGTGGAAATTCCTCAAAAAACCACAACTAGAGGTTCCATTTCACCCAGCTATTCCTCTTCTTGATATCTTCCCCAAAGAATTAAAAGCATCATACCACAGTGATATATGTACAACCATGTTTATAATAACACAGTTTGTAATAGCTAAATTTTGGAAACAACCCAATACCCAGCAACTGATGAATGAATAAAAATGTAGTTTTTTTATACAATGGAGTACTACTCTGCCATAAAAAGGATAAACTTGAGACATTTCTAGGTAAATGGATGCACCTTGAGGACATACTTTTAAATGAAATAAATTGGACACACATGAGTATATATCACATTGCTTCTCTGGTATGAAAAATCTAAATGTAAATAAGGACAAAAATGTACACTAGGTACTTTGACAAAGAAAATATTTAAATGGGAAGGAGAACTAGGGAGGGAGAGGGGGAAAGAAGGAAGGCAAGAGGAAAAGAAAAAGAAAAAAATTGAAAAAAATGTAAATAAGGAGGGGAAGAGGAGTTGAAGGGAAGGGCAGGGAAGGGAAAAAAACCTCAAGATATATCACGTACAGGTACAAATTAACTATGATGAATGTGATTGTTACATATATCTAAAAGGTACCAATAAATCTTGGTTCAATAAAAAAACTCAAGATTTACAAATTTTTAAATAAAAATTTCATAACAAAATATATTGACAATGCTCTCTATAAACAAGTTGCTTATAACTAAACAAAGTGAATTTAAAATTTGTATGTTTTTCACTATAATTGGGAGAGAAAACATTACTAGTAAGGACTATAAGTGAGAACTTTTCTCTTGTCCCAGAATACTTAAAATGGAATGTAAGTAATACAGAGTGAATTGACAACACCACAGGTACTATATATTATAATAAACAGTATATATCATTGCTTACATAAAAATCTGCATAATTCAATTTTCATAAGATTTTTAAAAAGGCATGACTTCTGGTCGCTTGTGACAGTCTAACACTATTCTCCGAACAGATTCCCTGCACAATTCCAACCACTCTAGGCTAGCACGTGCCAGGCTCTGAGTTTGATCCCCAGCACCACAACCAATCAGCCAACAATAAAGCATGACCAATACAATGGGGGGAAAGCTGCTCATTCAAAATAACATTAAATATGAACACTATTAAAATGAACATGGGAAAATTTAACTTACCCTTTGTATCTAACAGATTAATTAGAAAGATGGGGCTGTAGAACTCTTGACTATGATCATCTAAAGGACTTATTTGTTAGATGTAATAATTCTTAAATCTCTAGAGAAATTCTAAAACTGACCATCTATCAATTCAAACAAAAAATTCAACATTAAATATTGTATAGGGTACATTCTCTAGCTACAACACAATTCAAAGAAAAATTTTTCTTAGAAATCAAATACTTGGAATAGTTAAAATAATTTTTGTATTATGAAAATTCCAAATCCATATGCAGGGCTAAAAATTCAAGTACAACAGTACTCATCAACAAATATTAATTCACGGTCAATCTAGTTTCATCTTGTTTCAATCAATCCTTTTCCAGATTATTTTAAATGCTCAGGATATAATTTCATCTATAAATATTTTGGCAGGCTACTTGGAAATTAAAAACAGTAACAAAAACCACCACCAATCAACAAAAGTTTCTATTATTCCTGGATTAAGGGCAAAAAGTAGTCAAATGTGTATGACGGAAACACTGCCATATAAAACAGGAAAAGATGACAGGGGTCATATTTATTTCTCCTCTTAAATCCAAATGAAATGAAACTCCACAAACAAAAATAGATATTGATGCCATTTTAAAATCAGAAACTTTCAGGAATTCAGGCACATTTAAGGCAGCTTAGTATCCACAAAGTTAACTTGGAAAACACTTTGGAATGTACCAACATGGAAAAATTGGTATCGGCAGGCGATGGTGATCCCTACTGCTGTGATAATATAAGCATTTCAAGATTAAAAACCAGGCGCAAAACCAAGATGGTAGCCTGGAAACTATAAAGGTAATGAAGTTCCCCTGTAAGGATAGGCCAGGAAGAGCATTTAAAAAGTAGATCTGACCTTGCAGAAGATCACACTGGTAATATAAAACATGAGTTTGAGAAGTTTGTCTACACAGACAGGAAAAAAACTAATGAAAACAATTGGTTGATGAAAAAAATTAGTTGCTAAATAGGAAAAACATGTATGATGTAACATGGACATAAAAGCAGGAGGAAAAAATGTAAATACTGATGTTTCTGAAGAAGTCAAGAATAATATGAAACAGAAACAATAACTACTGACAGAAGAATTTCTCTAAATGAAAGGTACAGTGTATACATCAAAAAGCTCTAAGAGGCTGGAGTATTAGGGAGCATGGGTCATCAGGCAAAAATTAACGAAAGGCAAAATCGCTTAGACACATCTTAATTAAAGATTTAAGTTCCAAAGATAAAGAAGATTCCTACAACTAACCAGCACTACAGTCACATGGCAAAAAGTTGAAAGTACATTTGAACTAAACTTTTATTTCTCTTCAAAATTAATTGATAGAGAATAATAAACAAATATCAGACATGGAGGAGAAAGGTTATTTCACAAAAATCTTCTGCCAACCATGTTTTTAATCTAAAACAACAGAAATTCATTTTCAGATATGTAAAGTCTCAGAGAGAATAAAGCTACACAGCTTTCTGGAAAAAAAAAAAAAAAAACAACCCACTCAAATAAGCCCTCAAATAACCAAATTAAGGAATGTTTAGAAAAAGAGAATAAAACCATGGCTATCAAGAGTCAGAGACGTGGGGAAAAGATGAGATGTTGGTCAAAGTCTACCAACTTTCAAAAATGGTTAGCCAAGTTAAATGATAGGTGTGTTGATTTATTTGTAATCATTTCAAAATATAGATATATCAAGTCATCATGTTTCACAGGTCAAATCAAAAAATTTTATGTCAATTATAATTTAGTATAGATAAAAATTTTAAAAAATTAAAGAATGATTAAGTAGCACAGATGTCTAAGAATGAACATAGATACAAAACTCAGTTTCAACACTAAATGTGCTATTATAAAAGAGAAGGCAGGGGCTGGGGATTTAGCTCAGTGGTTAGAGTGCTTGCCTTGCAAGCACAAGGCCCTGAGTTTGATCCCCAGCACCAAAAAAAAAAAAAAAAAAAAAAAAAAAAAAAAAAAAAAAAAAAAAAAAAAAAAAAAAAAAAAAAAAAAAAAAAAAAAAAAGAAAAGAAAAAAAAGAGAGAGGGCAAATGCCACTGGTAATTACAAAGAGGGAATATAGAAAATGTATGATCATTAAGATAATTTGAAAATGATATGAAATGTAAGAACTTTTCCATAAAAATGGAAAAAAAGAAGTAGCAAGGAGAATTAATACTACTCCATGTGTTACTTACACAGGAAAAAAGAAAATGGGTTTGTTCTCAGTTAATATTAAGGGAAATATATTCTCAGGTGTAGCTCTAAACATTTTTCAAATGCTTTATTATAAAACTAAAATTACTTTTCATCATTATCTTTGACAGGGAAATAGAGACATTAATGCATTTATATGTTGAGAAAAGGAAAAAATAAAGAATATTCTGATGTAGCAATTGTACTCTTAGCCATCTATTCTAGAAAAACCTGGAAACAACATAAATACCACAAATCAGAGCATGAATAAAAAATACTGGCACATGCATGCAATTAAGTATTATTGAGAGTGAAAAGAACAAGCTAATTGGATCCATGTGAACAGCCACGAAGAACAAATACTAATGTTAAAAAGTCATTTTAGAAGATTATGATTCTACTGATATGAAGGTCAAGAAGATGCAAAATATTTTTAGCAATATACAAATAGGTGAGAAAATCATAAAGAAAGGTAAGATAATAATTATTGAGAGATTTAAAAGGAAAAAAAGACTGGCAGCAAAATACAGCCTCTCAGAACCTGGAATCAAGACACCTAGAAAAAAATAACTTAGCAAAGAAAAAAGAAAAAAGATCTCTAGCAATGAAGAAAGCGCTGACTGGAAAACTGGAATCTGAACATAATGCAAAAGTGACTCTTCCGCATATTAGGCTAGAGTTGTAGAAGAAATCCAGTGCGACGCCTGGCATATTTGAGAGTGTTAAAATCAAAAGCCATTTTGGGAAGTGACTGTTTAAGAGTTTCAGACTGAGCTACAGAACTACAGACTAACTGCACCAAAAGGGCTTCTGGGGTCACCTGATCACAATGACTGAGTGGGAGATGGCCACAAGAGACAGTAGCAGAATCCGGCATGCTGGCACACACCTTTAACCCAGTGCTCAGGAGGTTGAGACAGGAGGATCACAATGAGATCAGGCCCAACCTGGGTACAAGATGAGCTCAAGGCTAGTTTAAACTATATAGCAAGACCCTATAACTCACAAAACCAAAAAGACAGACGGAGAGAGGGAGAGAGACAAACAGAGACAGTTGCAGAGAGGGTGCAGGCCACACGTAACTCCTCTGAGAAGTATAAGGTCAGGGTGGGAAGGACATAGGAATCTTACCCTCTATGGTGAGAAGCCAGGCCAGGAGCTGCTATCATATTTTAAGACAAAGAGAGTTTCAAGCCAAAACTGCAAAGGCAATGATCACTACATACTGGATAAGGGAACAATGAAAAGATAACAATTATAAATATATATCTGCCAAATACTGGTACACCCAACTTCACAAGATAAACACTACTGGACATAGAAAAGCAGATAAACATCCACACAATTATAATGAGGGACCTCAATACCCCACTATCAACAAATAAATCAACTAGACAAAAAATCAACAAAGACAGATCAGAGTTGAACCATACCTTCAAATAAATGGACTTAAGTGATATCTATAGGGTGTTCTACCCCCAAATAATAGCATATACATTCTTCTTAGCAGCATTTTCCAAAATAGACTACATACTAGCCCACAAAACAGGCTTAAGTAAATATATTAGGAACTGAAATTATTCCATACATACTGTCAGATTGCAGTGCAATGAAGCTACAAATCAATGGAGAAAAACCACAGACATTACAGAAACATGGGTCACAGAAGAAATCAAGGATGAAATTTGTTCCGAAGAGGATAATACCAGTACAACATACCAGAACCTATGTGAAACAAAGAAAGCAGTCCTAAAAAGAGAGATAACAGTTGTGAATGTTCACATCTAAGCAGAGCAAGCTTAAATAAATAACCTAGTGGTGCACCTCAAGGTCCAAGAAAACAAAAACAGTCCAAATACAAAGCTATTACAAGACAGAAAACTATGACGATCAGAGCAGAATTTAATGAAATTGACATTAATAACAAAGAATGAATCAAAAAGCTGGTTCTGCCAGGTGTGATAGTACACAACTGTAATCTCAGCAATCAGGAGGTTGAAGCAGGAAGATTGCCATGAGTTTGAGGCCAGCATGAGCTACACAGTGAGTTCAAGGCCAGTTGTATTACACAGCAAGACCTTGTCTCAAACAAAACAAAACAAAACAAAACAATGAGAACAACTAAAGCACCTGCAAAAAATAAAACAAAATGAAAAACACCAAAAAATCAAAACAAAAAATAAACAGAAAAAGAGCTGGTTCTACAAAACAATAAAAATAGATAAATCCTGGTTCCCCCCCCCCCCACCAAGAAAAGGAATGAAAAGACCCCTATCAATGCAATTAGAAACAAAAAAAGGGCCAGGCATGGTGGTGTAGGCCTGTGATCCCAAAACTTAGGAGGCAGAGGCAGGAGGATCACTGCGCATTCGAGGCCAGCCTGGGCTACATAGTAAGGTCAAGGCCAAGCTCAACTATATAGCAAGACCCTGTCTCAAAAAACAAAAAACAGAGCAACAAAAAAAGAAAGAAACAAAGGTAAAATCAACAGTTACTACAAAATTCAAGAAGATTATTAGGAACTACTTTCAAAACTTATATTCTAATGGAATGGAAAATTCAGAACAAATGGATACATTCCTACACACATATGAATTTTCTAAACTGAACCAAGAAGATATATAAACCCTGTGTAATCCAGTAACAGGCAATTAAATTGAGGCAATAATAAAAAAACCTAACTAAGAAAAGCTGAGGACCTGATTGATTCACCACTGAATTCTGTAAGAACTTCAGGGAAGATCTAATATCAACACTCCTTAAACTCTAATGAAATTGAAAGGAAAGAAGCACTTCCAAATTCATTCCTGGAAGCTACCATTACCTGGATTCCAATACTTGACAAGGACTCAAATGAAAAAGAAAACTACAGGTCCATCTCTTTAATGAACATAGATTTTAAAATTCTCCACAAGAAACTGGCAAACAGAATGCAACAAATTATTAAAATGATCAATCATGACCAACTAGGCTTCATCCCAGGGATGCAAGGGTGGCTCAATTTACATAAATCAATGAATGTAAAACACCACACAAACAGAAGGACAAAAATCACACGATCATTTTGATACATGGAGGAAAAAACCTTTCACAAAATCTAACATCTATTCATGATAAAAAAAAAAACACTCAAGAAAACAGACATAAAAGGGCCTTATCTTAATCTGATAAAAGACATTTATGACAAGCCTAATACAAAAATCATATTAAATGAGGAAAAACTGAAAACTTTTCCTCTAAAATCACAAACAAGACAAGGATGTCCACTCTCACCACTCCTGTTCAATATAATAGCTGAAACTTTAGTCAGAGCAATCAGGCAAGGCAAAGAAATAAAAGGGATATATATAAGAAAGGAAGAAGCCAATTATCCTCATTTGCAGAGGACATGATCCTTTATATAAAAGATGCGGAAAAAAAAATTCCACCAGAACACTCTGACAAACAACTTTAGGATCAAGTGGTGAACTATAAAATGGGAAATAATTTTTCCCAGCTATTCCCTGGACAGAGGACTATACATCATTAAAGAACCAAAAAAAAAAAAAAAAAATTAGGCCCACTCCAAAGACCCAATCAAACAACAGACAACTGATATTAACAGACACTTCTCAGAATATGTATGAGTGGCCAATAAATATGAAAAAAAGTCACATCATTGCCAATAGAGAAATGCGAATTAAAACAACACTGACATTGTACCTTACTACAGAAAGAATGACTATCATCAAGAGATCAATAAATAACTAATGCTGGCAAGGCTGTGGAAAAAAAGAACCCTTCTATATTGTTGGTGGAAATGTAAACTAGTACCACCATTATGGAATCAGTATAGAGATTCCTCAAAAAACTAAAACTAGAAATTCCATTCAACCCAGATATTCTCCTTCTGGAATCTTCCTCAAGGAGTTAAAGACATCATTATTACAGTGATACACGCATACTCAGGTTTATAGCAACAGAAGTCATAAGAGCTAAATCACAGAAGCAGCCTGTCTGTCCATCAACAGATGAATGAAAAAGAAAATGTGGCATTTATATACAATGGAGTACTATTCTGCCATAAAGGAAGACAAACTTCAGTCATCTGTAGCAAAATGGATGCACCTGGGACCATAATGTTAAGTGAAATAAATCAGACATGCAAACTTAAATACCACATAGTTTTTCCTACATGAGAAACTAAAAATTAAAAAAATTAAAGAGCAAAATAAAGAATATATAATAGGAAATGGGAGAACTTTTGTCAATGAGAAGGAGATCAAGAGAAGGAAGAAGGGGAGGAGGAAGAGAAAGGTAAATAAAAAGAATTAAGATGTGATTTTAAATGTATCGTGTTCCCACGGTGAATGTAATACTGTGTACTGCAAACATACTAAGAAAAATTAAATAATAAACTAAAAATAAAGACATAAAATATAAAAATTTAAGACTGAAAAAAAATTTAAGACCAATTTTAAATACCAAACAGTTAAAATGTTTCTCTTCAGAGTTATGGGAGATATTTAATTTCCTTCTTGTTTCTTAGAAATATATATGTGTGTGTGTGTGTGTGTGTGTGTGTGTGTGTGTGTGTGTATTTCTTTTTGGACTGGGGATCGAACTCAGGGCCTTGTACTCGCTAGGCAAGCACTCTAATCTTAGAAATATATTGTATCTTTATTTTTATGGAAAAAACAATTATCACCTTGGAGTTAGGGTAGATCCCTCTGAAAGAGATACAATAAAATAAGAACCATGAAACGCTTCACAGAGTGTTAGTACAGTTCTATTTTTCTTATCTTGGTATGGATATACTTACATGTATTAATTTTGTGTGTACGTGTGTATAGTAATATACATTTCGCAATTTCAAAAAATTTAAAGTGAAACACCAGTTGTGATTTAGTTTAACTTTTAAAAAAATAGGTATTTCCCTAGGTACATAAAATGCTTACAATTATAAAAACCAATCTACTGTTACATATTTGATAGCTAAACATTGAAATATTTGTAACATCAAAACCACCTGTAGATCAAACAAGAAAAATCACTCATACCTGATACAGACAAAGAGTGTCAAACAGCATTTAATAAAATGAAACACATGCTTCATTGAAGAAAAATTAGTTAATGAAGAAGTCCAGAATACTTCTATTTTTGGATCAACAGTATGGACTTTTTGTTGTGCAATTCAAAGAATTTCTAACATATTTTTTTGCCCTACAGGTCATTTCAGGACTTTACAACCCAATGTGATCCACAGTTCTTGCTTCTCTACAAGATGGCCCCTCAAAGTAGGGCATACATATAAGACATTCAAATAGGAAGGGACATTTAATTTATGGATTGACAATACCTGTTCCTGCCACTAGTCCATACATCAGCCAGACCATATGTTGCTCATCCCATTTGACAATATCTCTTCCTGCCACTAGTCCATATATCAGCCAGACCACGTCACTCATCCCATTTGAGACAATATACAGAGTCAAAAAGGGGAACCTTCCATTATTTGTTAGCCTTTGAACTGTGGAGCCTTTATTTCATTAGCTTTAACAGATGATAATCTCTGTGGATGTCTAGGTTAAGTGGATTGAAAGATAACATTATCTAGTTTCAGCTAAACTCTACCTCACAAAAAAAGACTTACATTAAATAGATCCCTTCACAGAAATCATAGTTTGAATAATACAAGCAGAAATAGGAGAATGACAGAGCAGACACTCCTAACATGATTTTATTATCAATACTATGAAAGAAAAACAATGACAATACAATCAAATAGGAAAAAAAGCCAAAACATTTCAAAACTACCGTGCATGCACGCATGCACACTGGAACCATGGATTTCTGAGCCCTGAGAATGAAACAAAACTTATTGTAGGTTAATGTTACAATTTCTGCTAGCTGATCATTTGCAAGATGCTTACAACTAAGTAACAACAGTTAAAAGACAAACCTCTATATGTATTTCAGCAATATTTTTCAAGTCATTAAAATTTAATCAAATATTTTCCTAAATCCATCAGAATAAGTATGGTTATTTCAACACTAACCTTAAAGTCTAAGACAGCACTGAGGAAAGTTTTTTCAAGTCATAAAATAAAAAACAATTGTCAACACTGACTTTTATATATTGCAAAATTAGTCTTCAAAATTGATGGAGAAATAGATTTTTCCATGATAAAGAAATATTAAAAAAATACATAACCAGTAAACCAGTACTGCAGAAAATACTCAATAGAATCCTCAACAGCCAGGGAAATCACCAGCACCAGTGTCCAAAGGAAAGTAGTACATGTCTAACTGAGAAAGTAGTTAAAAGGGAAAAAAGTAAAGGAATCAGCACTGAAAAAATGATGCATTGGCAGGATTCAATAAACACATCACAATAATAACTCTCAATGTCAGTAGTCTCAATTTCTCAACCAGAAAATGCAGAGTCAGAGAGTGCATAAAAAATACAATGAGAAACTGAGTAGGGGACATACCTTATCCTAAAGGAAGCACACAAACAGAAAGTGAAAGCATGGAAAATGATGCTCTATTCAACTGCAGCCCCAAAACAAGCAGGAGTAGCTATCTTATTTTCATATACAGCAGACTTCAAGCCAAAAGTGATAAGAGACAAGGATGTCTACTGCACATTGATAAAAGGAACAATTCAACAGAAGAAATAATTATAAGTATCTACGCACCAAATATAAATGCATCTAGTTTCGTAAAACAAAAACTACTGAACTTAAAAGGACACCAACAAAATCACAGTGGGGGACTTTACTAACTTCCTCTCACAATTAGACAAGTCAACTAGACCAAACTCAACAAAGAAACATCAGAGTTGAACCACACCACTGAAGAAATGGACTTTACAGATGCCTACAGCACTTAATCCAACAACAGAATATACAATTTCTCAACATGGAACTTTTTCCAAAATAGACCATATCTTATGCCATAAACCATTGCTTAAATAAATACAGAAGAACTGAAATAGTTCACTATACACTATCAGATCATAATATAATGAAACCGGAAATGAACAGCAAAAGAAGCCACAGAAACTATACAAACACATGAAGTTCAAGTAATAATCAATGTATCACAGAAGAAATCAGGAAAGAAAGTTCTTAGGTTCAAACAGAAGCATATCAAAACCTACAGGACACAATGAAAGCAGTTCTAAGAAAGCTATAGCTATAAATTTACACAGAAGAAGAACAGGGCAATCCCAGATAATCTAATGATTCATCTAAAAGACCTAGAAAGATGAGAACAATCCAAATCTGAAAATAACACAAGAAAGTATAACAATTAGGACAGAAGTTAATGAAACTGACACTAGAAAAAACAATACGAATAACCAATGGATTGGAGCTCTTTCTTTGAAAGGATGAGGGATGGGAAGAGAAATAAAAAAGATCAAGGTATGATAAATATATGTACCAATTCCTCCACAATTAACATATTTAGTGTAGCACAATTATATTAATAAAATATTGAAAAAATAATTAAGCCCTCTCCCCCAAAAGAAAAATCACTACTACAGTATTAATTTAGTCAAGAATCATCAAAGGCTGGCCATGGGGGTGCATGTCTTTAATTCCATCTACTCAGAAGGCTGAGAAAGGAGGATCACAAATTTGAGGCCCATTTGCCTAGCTCAAAAAAAATAAAATAACAGTGGATTATAAAACTATTAGGTGAAAATCTGATAAGGAATAGGACTCTTACATAATGTTAAACTTTTTCTATGAACTATATATTTCCAAAATGAATATAATAACTTTGTAAAGGATTGATAATACAATGAGTCCAACTTTATCAAAGTAAACACTGCTGGGGCTGGGGATTTAGCTCAGTGGTTAGGGTGCCTGCCTCGCAAGCACAAGGCCCCGAGTCCAATCCCCAGCACCAAAAAAAAAGGAAACACTGCTAACAACAGGACAAATCAACTTGATGTGCCTTTTAATATATGCACTAGGACACCAATTCATATCTTTGGCATTCTTGCTAAAAATGTATTCTGTATCTAATTTAATTAAAAAGAAACAACAGATAAACCCAATCAAATGGACATTCTACAACACCACTGCCCTATACTCTTTTTTTTTTTTTTTTTTTTTTTGTGGTGCCGGGGATCGAACTCAGGGCCTTGTGCTTGCAAGGCAAGCACTCTAATCACTGAGCTAAATCCCCAGCCTGCCCTATACTCTTAAAAATGTCAAGGTCATAGAAAAAGCAGAAAATATTTTAAATGGTTTAGGGGAAAAAACTGTATTTGTATGACAGAGAGAAAGAGAAAGATTGAGAGACATGAAAATACAGTTTTCCCCTGATTTGTTCTAGGACCACCAACCCCCCCCAACAGGTTCCATATTCTGCAGATGCTCAAGTCCCTTCTATAAAATAGCATAGCACTTGCGTATAACCTGCACATTCTCCCACATACTTTAAATCATCTTTAGACTACTTATCTATGTAAGAGTTGTGTATGTAAGACATGTAGACTGCTATACGTAATGAAATGTAACTGTTCTATGTATTGTTACTATACTGTATTAAAGAGTAATAACAAGAAAAATAAAGTCTATATACATTTAGTAAAGATTTAGTTTTTCTTTCCAAAATATTTTCTATTCATGGTTGACTGAATCCACACATACACAACCCACAGATACTGAAAGCAACTATATGAAAAAGCACAAGAAAGAACATACCAATAATTGGTGTATGTGTATGTGGATAGAAACATGTACATTCTTTGTACTACTGCTATGACTTTCCTTTAACAATGAAGCTGTATCAGTGTAAAAATTGATTCCAATGGTTTCAAAATGTATAAAAATTTAGGGAAAATTTTTATATAGTTTGGAAAATTCTTTATCCTTGTTAAGCACAGAAATAAATGAGTTTTAATATATGACATACATTATATTCAGCAACAAAGTCACATGATGAAGGGAAAGGCCTTTTTAAAAAATGTTTTTTATAGCAGACTCCTGTGTCTGGTGCTGGAGGTTGAACCTAGGGGTCTTGCACATACTAGGCAAGTGGTCTACAATTGAACTACATCGCCAGTCCTACAAAATCTTTTAAAATACTTTCTTTGCCAAGTGTGATGGTGCACACCTGTAATCCCAGCACTCAGGAGCTTTCTTTATTAGTTTCTTTTAAAGAGTAATTACTTTCTGCTTGTTGTTAAATTTTAACCTGAAAGGTTATATTTGATGTATTTTTGTTTTCTGAATGACCTATAAAGTCAGATATTATTTATCACAAAATATCGTAGGGAAACTTAGAAAATTTGGGAAAAGTGTATAACTCTTCTCAAGGTTGGCATCACTTGAAGTATTCCTCAATAAATTATCCACTGGGACTACATGAAGTAAAAAGAATTTTTTTCATAGTTACTGCATATTATTAGGTCTACATGAGGGTTTTATGGTATTTCTCTCTCTCACACACACACACACACACACCCATTTTTATATTATTCACTACACTGAAATCATCCTGAACCACTTTTGGCATTGCTAACAATGGCTTAACTGTGAATGATGAAACAAATGATTTTCGCCTTTCTAATCATACCTTATAAAATCTTCCTTTCTCTACCCATTTTCTCTTTCCCGTTTTCCCATCTTACTGTCCCCTAACCCTTCTCTCCTTGACTTTCCCCATTAAAACAACTGCTTGTTCACTGTGGCTTTGAGTAAAATTAATATGGTTTTCTGGCAATGTTTTTCCTTAAAAATTTTATTTACTTATGAGACTCTATCATCTTGGGTACAGTTTTCTTTTAGTAATTCACCAAAAAGTAATTCTTTATGAATTTCATTTCTGAAAGGGCATCTTGTAAATATTAGAAACATCTGTACTTGACAAGAGACCATGTTAATTTTACTTAAAGTCACAATATAAAGACACACTTGTTTTAAGGGGGAAAGTCAAGAAGGGTTAGTGGGCAATAAGAAGGGAAATGGGAAAATGGCAGATTGGTAAGAAAAAACAACACAGCCTTTCTAAGATTTGGCATCCAGACACTGGAAAATACTAATTTGGGGTAGAAAAGAAGGTGGAAGGTGGACATCTGGGACCCAAGAAGGACCCGATATGAAAACTGGAGCCTGCAGAGAAATTAAAGAGGCAAAAAGGGCAAGCTACACTTTCTCCCTGGCCCCTGACTCATGGCTCATGAGAAAGGAAAACCAAATCTACAGAGACAAAGTGAAAGTGGGGGACTCCAGGGGCCTTCAGGGAGAAACAGCAGTGGAACGGAAGTGCTGTCTGCCACAACAGCTGCTGAGTGACTCCAGTCCAAGCGCTGGCTATATTCACCGGAAACAATGGTTGATCCCAGGAAGGGGTTGAAAGAACTCAAGACTCAGAGCAGCCATGGATTGGCTGCATTTCAGAGCTCCCAGTGTAAGACCCTCACAGTGACTGGTTGAGGGAGAGCCACAGGAGATATCTGTCGTCAAGGAGCTGTGATCAGGCTAGCAAGAGACCTCCAGAGGCCTGTAAACTAAAGGACTCCGGCCCCACCCTCACAGCCACAGACCAGTCTCATCGACAATTACTCTGGATTTGAAAGTCACAAAACTGGCACCCTCATTGTAGTCCTGCTGCCTCCTGATGACTGCTTCCAACACAGATCTGGGATCTGCCTGCCTTCTTTATCTACTAGCACGAGCAGGGACACATCTTGAATTGGACACTATCCCAAAATTGTAGACACTGAAAGAAAACCACAGGTTCAAAATCACACAGAATTTTTTTTTCTGTTTTTGTTTTGTTTGTGTATGTTTGTGTTTAGTTTTCTTTGGTTTTGTTTTTGAGTCTGTGCACTGTTTTTAGTTTTGTTTCATTTTGTTTTTCTCTTCTTTCTTTCACGCATTTCTTCTTAACATGTTTCCTGAGGCTTGGGAAATCTTCCTTTGTCTTTTGGCCTTGCTTCTTTCTCTTGTTCTTACTTCTATTTTTAAATTTTTTTCTTTCTCCCCTTTGGTTTTTCTCCCTTTAATTAATTCTCTCTTATTTTTGCTCTCTATATAATTTCCCCCCCTTTTTTTTTTAAATTTCTCATCAGTTTTCTCTTACCTTTAATAATTCTATAAACATCTTTCTACTATCCAAAAAGGTCCTTTGTGCCACTTCTCTCTTCTCCTCATTTCAGAGTTTAAGGTTTCAAATTTTTTCTCTTGCATTCCCCCATTTTCATATCTTGTATCTTTCACAGTAAAACCATAAAGTTTTGTTAATCTTTTGATAGTTAACTCTGTAAAATTATTGTTGGATTCTTTTCTACCATATGTAAAGATATCACTGTCACATTTAGTACATATTAGCTGTCAATCAATACCTGGGTTGTCTTAATATTTACACCATAATTTTGGATTTCTTCTCTAGGATTAATGGAGGTACATAATTGGTTCTTATGGTATGTTACTATCTAGTTTGCCTTTGACTATACTACCATAGACAATTCACTGGATATAACAGGGTCACACAATTGTCACTGTTTCTCTGTAAGCCAACACTCAGACTGCTTGACTGACATTAACAACACTAGAATACAATCCCAAAGAACCTGTTTACTGGGCTAACCACACTACATCCTTCCCTCAAAAGTAACCAAGGTGTTGGACCTCGGGGCTGTAGCAAAGGATTATAGTTAGCCAAATCCAAAGAACATCACTGAAAAGCAACTAAAGAGATCTCTACACTAGCAGCAAAGTCTTTAGAATATAAGCATCCACAAACCTCAGCACAAAACAAAACAAACAAAAACAATGGAAACACGAGAAAACAAGGCAACAAAATATCTCCCAAAATCCAAAGTCCCTAAAGCCAATCAAGAGGGCACCAAGGGGCAGAACAGGATAAGGTACACACCTTAATTAGTCAAATGGATGACAGAACACATTAGAAAACAGCTTGGATACACTCAGTGGGAATAGAGAAACATACTACTAAGTAATGCATTTAGAATCCTAAATAGCCATGACGAAAAGAAAACCTCTCCACACTACATTATACTCAGCATACCAGAAGTCTATCAGAGGGACAAAATTTTACAAGCTGTTAGAGAAAGGTAACAAATTGCATATAAAAGTAAACACATTACCATTATACTAGAGTTCTCTACACAAACCTTAAAAGGCAAGAAAGTGTGAAGTGAAGTACAGTAAAAAGGTAACAACTGTGGGCTGGGGATTTAGCTCAGTGATTAGAGTGCTTGCCTTGCAAGCACAAGGCCCTGAGTTCAATCCCCGGCATGCAAAAAAAAAAAAAAAAAAAAAAAAAAAAAAAAAAAAAAAAAAAAAAAAAAAAAAAAAAAAAAAAAAAAAAAAAAAGAATAAAAGGTAACAACTTCTGACCTCAATGACTTTAGTATGCTGCAAAGCTATCCCTCAAAATTGATGGAAAAATACAGTATTTCCACAACAAGAGGCATCTCAAGAAATGCATCACCAAGAAATATAATACACCACATTAACAGAAGCAAACACAAAAATGACTTATCATCTAAACAGATGCAGAAAAAGCATTTAACAAAATCCAACATCTATGCCAGAAAAACCCTGAAGAAAATAGGTACAAAAGGTCTTTATCTCCATCTGATAAAAGTAATCAGGAGCTGAAAGCTTTCCCTCTAAAATCAGTAACTATATACAAGGATGTTTACTATCACCACTCCTGTTCAATGTAGTTCTTGAAACTTTAGCCAATGCAATTAGACAAGAGAAAGAAATAAAAGGGATATGGATAGGGAAGAAAGAATAAAGTATCATTATTTGCAGATAACATGATCCTCTGCCTAGAAGACCCCCAAAACTCCACCAAAATACTAAAATTAATAAACAAATTTAGGAGCACAATAGGACACAAAGTCAGCACTCAGAAATCAGTAGCATTCCTGTACACCAATAACAAATTCACCGAAAGAGAAATTAGGCAAACAATGCCTTTCACAATAGCATCAAGAAAAATGAAATACAGTGAAACCTCAGATTATAACTTGTTCCACAAGATGAGCAGCATTTCTAGTACATTTTAACTTGATAAACAAGAAATGTCTTGTAATACAAATAGTATGGGATGCTGAATGTCACACGATCACAACTGAGCCAATGGTTGTTCTCTCTCTCCCTTGCTGCAGAATTGTGAGTGATCATCTCCCAACAGCAAGAGGTTATGGAGAAGAGCTCATTTGCAGAGGAGGAGAAAATGGTAGAGGAATACCTCACTTTAAATGAGATTAGGGAGATGTGTAAAATGTAGGAAATGGTGCAAAATTTTGTAGAAAAGCACCACCCAAATAAGGCTGTAACAGTGCAAGCAAGGAATCTGTTTAACAACAATGCAATGTCACATTTCTATGAAATCCACAAGAGGCAGCAAAAGCAAGTGTCACTGGATAGGTTCTTTATTAAAGGTGCAGGAAAAGAAAGATTCTATTAAGCCGATAGCAGTGATTCCTTAGTGATAGTGACAATTGTCCTATACAACCCTCTTCTCTCTTGTCTCCCTCACGTTAGCCACAAATGTTTTCGAATGTATGTGCAGGTTATTTTGTTTATTTTTCTTCATATTTTGTCTTTTATTATTTTGTATTACAGTACTGTAAGCATTTTTATATGAATATTTTGGGGTTGTAGAACGTATCATCTGAGTTTCCATTATTTCTTATGGGGAAATTCGCTTTCATATACAAGTACTTTGGATTATGAAGACATTTCCAGAATGAATTATGCTTGCAAACCAAGGTTTTACTCTACTTAGGAATTATCCTAACCAAGGAAGTAAAAGACCTCTATCACGAAAGGAGACTGAAGACAATATTAGAAAATGAAAGACATCCCTGCTCCTGAGTAGGCAGAATCAATATGGTCAAAATGGTCACAATTCCAAGACTGTTATGCAGACCTTATGCAATCTGAATCAAAATACCAAAAACATTCCCCAAAGAACTAGAGAAAACAATCCTAAAATTTGTATGGAATCAGAAAAGACCTAAAATGGCAAAAGCAATTCTGGGCAATAAGGGCAAGGCAGGGTGCATGACAATCCCTGATTTCAAGGTATACTACAAAGCTACAGTGATAAAAACAGCCCACTACTGGCAAAGAACAGACTTGTGGATCAATGGAACAGAATAGAGGATTCAGAAATAACTCCATGCACTTAGCTATATTATCTTTGACAAAGGGGCCAAATCTTTTTGCTACAGGAAAGACAGCCTCTCTAGGAAACAGTGTTGGGGAAACTGGCTTTCCATATGCCAAATATTGAACCTAGACCCATATCTCTTGCCATGCAATAAACTAAAATCAAAGTGAATCAAAGATCTAAATATCAAAATAGAAACAATCTGCTGGAGGATGGGAATCACACCAAATTAAAATGTTTCTGCACAGCAAAGGAAATCACCAGTCAAGTGAAGAAACAACCTACAGAATGGGAAAAAAAATTTTGCCAGCTATTTCTTGAACAGAGGAATAATATCTAAAATATATAAATAACTCCAAAAAATAACATTCCCCCAAATTTAAAGACCCAATCAAAAATGGGTATCTGAAACGAATAGGCACTACTCAGACGAAGAAGTGGAAATGGCTTATAAATGCATGAAAAAATGTTCAACATTGGCCATTTGAGAAATGCAAATTAAAACACCACCAAGATTCCGTCTCACTCTAGATAGAAAGGCTACCATCAAGAACCAATAACAAATGCCAGAAAGGCTTAAGGGGAAAAAGAAACCATTGTTGGGGGGGAGTGTAAATTGGTACAACCGCTAAGGAAACAAGTATGGAGATTCCTCAGAAAACTAAAAATAGAAATTCCATTTGACCCAACTATTCCCCCTCTAGGTATACTCCCAAAAAAGTTAAAGACATCATTCCACAGTGATATATGCATACTCACATTCATAGCAACACAATCCATAACAGCTACATCTTGGAAGCAGGTAACATCATTTGTTATGTCCACTAACAGGTGAATGGATAAAGAAAATATGGTATTTATACACAATGGAGTACTACTGTGCCATAAAGAATAAAGTTAAGTCATTTGTAGGAAAATGGATGTACCTTGAGACCATAATACCAAGTGGAATAAATCAGACATGCATACTTAAATATTGCATGGTGTTTCTTATATGAGAAACTCAATAATGTGCAAAATAGTGTACCAATAGTGTGCAAAATAGACAGATAATAGGGAAAAAAAGAGAAAAAGTTACTGTAATCCAGTATGAACAATGAATCTAAAAGTGTAACTTGATTTAGTATAACTGTCTTCTGTGTTTTATATGTTTTTTGTATGTTGTTAGTCTGCCTGTTAATCTGTATGTATGATAATTAACTTAATAAGGACTTATAAATAAATGGATCTGATGTTGGCAAAAGTTGCAGGGGGAGTTAAGGGGCAGGAGAAAAAAAGAACAGAGATGTGTTATGCACACATACCAATTCCCCACAATGAATGTAATCATTACGTACTGCAAACATGTACTAATAAAAATTAAAAAATAACCAAAATACAAGAGTATAATAGTACTAATAAACCCAAAATAAAATATCATCCCATACATTAGAGAAAATTAGATGAATTACAGGTTATACAGGTAGCTAAGGGTAGAGCCAGAATTAATCTTTTCAGGAAAAAAAAATTCACACTTAAACTCATCTTCTATTAGTATATCTACTCCTGTAAATCTTTAGTTGTTTTTCCCCTTTTTGATCTACAATTGACAATGATTATTCCACTAAGTAGTATCCATTTTATTATGTTTACTTCTCTTTGTCTCCCTCCCACATCCTCTGTCTCCTTCCCACACCCTCACTCTCTTCCTCCCCTTTGCCCTCCCTCTCAGTGCCCCAGTACAGGTGCGGAACCCAGGTTCTCCCTCCCCTCAGGCAAGCTATCCACTAATGAGCTGCATTCCCAGCCATATTTACTTCTTTAAAAATAATCTCATCATATTAGGAATCCTTCTAGGATCGAAGTACCCAGCATGAACTAAGGAAGACAACCCAAATTCCCTAATCACAACATAGAAATCATCAAGAATAACAATTTGAAATTTAGAAAATAACTACCATTTATGGGGGTGGGGAGGATGGGGATGATGGCCCAGGCATGGCAGCACATATCAAAAAATCTCAGTACTCTGGGAGGCTGAGGAAGGAGGATCTGACAAGTTTGAGCCCAACCTGGGACGTTTATGGAACTTTGTATTAAATGAAAAATTTCTGAAGTGCTGGGGATGGTGGTGCATGCCTGTAATCCCAGCATTTGGGAGGCTGAGGCAGGAGGATCACTGTGAGTTCGAGGCCAGCCTGGGCTACATAGTGAGTTCAAGAACAACGTGAACTACATAGCAAGACCCTGTCTCCAAGCAAATAAATGAAAAATAAATACACACACACACACACACACACACACACACACACACACATACAAAAAGAAGTTTAAAAAAGGGTCGGAGAATAGCTCTTTGAAGTGAAGGTCTTTGGTTCAATCCCTAATACTTCAAAAACAAAACAAAACAAAATCAAAAACAAAAAAGATGGATTTCATTGCACTTTTTCAGAATACCTAACACAAGAATGAGACACAACAAATCAAGATATTGTAATGTAAGTTTGTCCCAGTGTAATCCCATCACTTGGAAGGCTAAGGCAGGTGGAGTGCTGTGAATTGTGAGACCAGCCTGGGCTACACAGTGATCAAGGACAGCCCAAAATACATAGCAAGACCTTGTCTCCAAAAAAAAGTTGTCTAAATAACTATGGGCATTCCAAAAGACTCCATGGTTTCAATAAAGATGGTCTGCAATGAAAATGAGTCCAATCAACTAGCTTGAAACAAAACTGTCAGACCTACATTACAGTAGTAGAAACAATTCTCTTCATTATTTTAGTTCAAATAGCCTGTCATGTGATTGAATTTTCCTCGGAACTTGTTGGTCTCCCGAAAAACAGAATTTTTTTTCTAAGAAAAAAACTTATCCAGTCAATGAATTGTTGGAAATCTATTTGACTAAAAATTTGTACAAAAAAAATTCCTTCCACTACTTAGTGACTAAAAAATTGTCAGCCAAAAAACTTCAGGATATTTTGTCATCAAGCAATATTCCTTATTTTTTAACTTACTTGTTCCTCTTAAAACAAAAGAAAGAAGATGTAATTTAGAAAAGTAGAACTTTTCTTGCTTAAAAATGCACTCTGTAAAAGAAGTAAAAGGAAACTGTATGTACTACAAAATCCTGCATACTCTTCCTGTCCTGTCCCATTGCCTCTGAGGCCTCAGGGTAGCTTTGCAGAATAATTTTGCAGCTCTGTGAAGCATTATACAGTCTCACCATAAGAATGCAAGACTTTTAAATTGATCATTGATTATATAACTTGTACTATTAGAAGATAATGAATTAAAACATATTAGAATTGAGAGTAGGCATCAAGAACTGAAAAGCAAGGAAAAATATCTATACTTTTAACCTTTCCAAATCCAATAATTAATTCTGTTACACAGTAAAAAGCTATTGTAAGAAACTTGCTGATCTAAGTCAGTGATTTTTCAAAGGATGGTGGTACTCTGTAAAGTAGAGGATCATTTTTTGGTTTTCATAATGACTAATGAAACTCCACCGATAATTAGTAGACAGGAATTATGAATGCTAAACATGCTACAATGCATAGACAAAGAACAGTAGCATCCTAAATGCCAATACTTCCATTAAGAAACACTGATCTAATTAAACTATAAAAGTAAACTTAAAATTCCTAATAAATCAAGAGGTTCCCAGTAAATATGTCACTCATGAACATTCTTCCTAAACATGAAATTGGGACTCAAGAGGCCACAGGCACTGGAAATAAATGGCCTGGAATAATCAAATCATACTATACATTCCTTTATGCAGAGATGCTGCACCTCAAAATTAGTGTATCTCTTACCCAATCTACCTACCAGATAAAACAAAGCAACAAAATGAAAACAAATCAAAAACCAAAGAATGAAACCTTTTTATCCTAGGAAGAATATTATTATAAACCTGAAATTTTGCTACCTGTTAAGTAGTAAGTAGAGGCTATGTTAGGGATTTTTAGGATTTTTTAATCACAAATGTTGCGTTCATTTCTAACAAAGCTAGTTATAAGTTACCAAATAAAACTCATTTCATAAATTGATATCTATGCAACGGCAAAGAGTAATTATGGCTTTGATTTCACAAAGATAATTACATTTTTACATGTATAATTCTTGAGTCAGAAAGACAAACATTTACTATGTTATTCTAAATCTGTGTATTTTATTGAAAGAGTATTTACTTAAATTACATTTTTAATGTGTTAAAACTATTGATTACTTTGCCAAAAACTTGTAAAAAATTAAATCCAAATGTTTTCCTTTTAAGAAGTTATGAACTATGAAAAAAATTTTAGGAAGAATTATTAGATCATACGGAATGTTGCTGGAAATATAACTACATATTTTGATAACAATCATATTAGTAAATCAATTCACGATTTTTCTCAGAGTCTGATAAATGAAACCAATAAAATGCACATATGCAACTTTTCACTATTATTGTTCTGCACAATAGACTTTTTTTCCAAGGAAGAAAGTGAAAACATGTTGTTTAATTGAAGTACTGACAGAAAGATTTTGAAGCATCCTCCCCCAAACATAAAATCTCAAATGGGTATTCCTACTCCAGAAATGGCAGAGCCAGGTCATTCAGAGCCATCTTCTAACTCAGAAAAGGTGAAAATATATAAAATTGCATTGATTTAACTGTCCAAAGGCATTATAGAATATGAAGAGTAAAGACTTGTTGGACGAAGAGATGATAAGATAGAAATCTAAAAAGCCAAACGTAGCATTCAGGGGCATAGTCATCCTGGTAACATTGTGGAAAAGGTGACGGAACATGAGTAGCAAGTCTGACAGCCTGAAAAATCAAGAAGAAATAAACAAAAGCAATACCTACATTTATTAAAATTATGATCCTAAAAATTCCATCTCAGCAGTAAAGGTGAACAAAAAGTAAAAGCATTGTAAACAATGCACTCCAAATTTGAGTCATCTAGGAAACTTTAGAAAATTTTAATCCCTGAAATTGGATTAAAGTGATCCTAGATTGCTAATGCCTACCGATCTGTTATAAACTATCCAAAAGAATCTCTGGAAAAAGATAATATAATTTTATTCCTTAAATAATGTCTATAAACAGTTTTCAAGTACAATTGAGTATATAATCAGGGATCAGAAAAATCAAAAGGCAACGCAAAAACAAGAGACACTCAAACTCCATATTACTAGATTATCATATACTGGAAATCCCAGGCAATGTTAAAAACAAAACAAAACAAAACTACGCCTGTTTATCACATGTAAGAGTATTGAAAAAAAAGACAAGAACAATTATTAAGGCCAATCAGAAGAAAAACATGAAATTTTATTTAAAGGAACAAGAATAGGAAAGCCTTCAAGTATTTACTAGAAACAACGGAAACTAGCAGCAAGGGAATTAAAATTTTACTGCACTCAAAGAAAATTACTAAAATTTAAAATTCAACTTCCAAAGAATATGTTATTCAAAATTTTAAAAGTTTCCAACAATAATTCGGGGCTGGGGATTTAGCTCAGTGATTAGAGTGCTTGCCTTGCAAGCACAAGGGCCTGAGTTCGATCCCCGGCACCACCAAAAAAAAAAAAAAAAGTTTCCAACAATTAGAAATTTTAAAAAAAATCAGCACACATGCACTGAAACAAATGCTTAAAAGTTTTCTTTAGGCAGAACAATAATCATAAATGGAGACAAGAAGAAGCTGAAAGTAATACAGAGAACTACATGATACAGATGGAGAGTTGTGTCATCTGCAGGGGACTGGTTCTAGGACCTCTGTAGGTATCAAAATCAGTGAATGTTCAAGTCCCTTATATAAAATAGCACAGTATTTTATATGCATATATGTATATCTCCTCCCACATACATCAAATAATGTCTAGAATATCTATAATTCATAAAATGACATGTAATATAGATGGGTATTAAATAATACTGTTTAGGGAATGGGGGGTCTGTTCTTTTTAGCACAGATGCCATTTTCCTCGAGTATTTTCCATCTATGGCTGGCTAAATCAGCATATGTGGAACCCAAAAATACAGAGAGCTATGTGTGTGTATATAAAAAACGTCTTATGAGAATTAAACATACACAGAATAAAAATAACAATACTCATAATACCTATGAGAAGCAGTGATACAGTCAAAGAATTCTAGATCTTTAAATTAGAGCTTTCAATTTAAGAGAAAAGGCTAAAGTACTAAATATTTGACTTTGCTAAGTCAACGATGAATGCTGAGTATAAATATACAAACATACACAAAAATAATAGATAGGGGGTGGGGATTTAGTTCAGTGGTTAAAGTGCTTGCCTAGCAAGTGCAAGGCCCTGAGTTCGATCCCCGGCACCAAAAAAAAAAAAAAAAAAAAAAAAGATAAAAAATCCTTGGTCAATTCAAATGAGGAGGAAAAATATAAACAGGCTGACACAAAAATTCAAAATGAGACATTAGATTTAAACATATTTATTAAATATAAACAGACTTAACATCTAAGTTAAAACACAAAGATTCTCTAACTACAGTTTAAAAAATCCAACTATATGCAAGTTATTCAGAAGAGGAAATAAATGTCAATACTATGCAATAAGATGATGTACTTATGTTAAGACAAAAGACATTAACATAAAAAACTTTATTAGATATAAAACAAATTTTATAGTAATAGTATTCAACTAACTAACAAAAACGTTCAGTTCTCATGGAGGATACAGCCATTTCAATTCTCACCTAATAAATGCCTCAATGTATAAAGACATTTTAGGAAAAAGAAAATGAAAAGCCAAATCACCTGTAAAAACAGAAGTAGACTTAACATATAAATGAGTGTTTTGCAAGATTGCTGGATATGCTGTACTTTTTACACAACAACACATATAAGAACATAAAATTATATGTCTAGGAATAAATGTCAAGAAAAAATGTGTACGACATTTACAAAGAAGATAAAACAGAGACAGGAGTAAATGAACAATTTTAATTTTTCATGAATCAAGTCAGGACTTAACATTATAAAGGTTTCAATTCTCCTCAAATTTAATTCAACTAACAGTTTTCATCCAACTAAAAGAACAAGAGAATTTGACTCTATACCATATAAAAATATAATAATCAAAAGTCAGAACCATACACATGAAAAAGGCAGAAACAATTATTTAATTCCACCTTTTGCAATGACTGTCTTATTCATTGTTCCAAAACAGACATAATGGTTGGCATACAGTACGGATTATTAACTAAAATAAATTTTTCCAGTCAGTAATTTATTCAGTCTATATTATTCCCCCCAAAGTTTGTATCCTGTTGATAGTCTGCAGCCAAGGTGGGAAGTAAGTAACATTTCTGAACACACAGCAGGTAACAAATTTTTCCTGAGTGTACGAATCAGGTTTCAATTTTATTTTCCAGATTTAAAAGGACTTTTCAAGTTTTTCCTCGTAAGCTGTAGTATCTAAATTTAATTCTCATTAACATCTTGAGTTTCTTTGAATTACATATCAACCCACAAAGATGCAAATTTAATTTAACCACAAACTAAAGTTAAATACACTAAGAAATTCTTCTATTTTTATACTTCACAGAATTTGAATGTAGAAATCCACAAATATTTCTACAAACAGAATATTGTCAGACAGTAAAATTCACTGCATAAATGTAAAGTATTGAATACTTAAAACTAAAGTATTGATATATTTAGGAACAAAGTATTGACTTTGTTTTGCTTTATACATTGTTTGAGGCTGATCAGGTGTGGATGATACACCATAGCTTGCATTTAATCAAACAGTGATTACCAAATATAATAATAATAGTTCATATTTTCCGGTATTTTCAATTTTGATTGCCTGATACTGTACTATGATATCCTTTATCATTATGCTTCTAAAATCAAGGCAAAACCCAAAAATTACATTGAGTATCAGTCATAGAAACATAATGACAATGCTATTCTATGACCAGATATGAACTTAATTCTTTTTCTTTTCTTAAGGTCACCTAGCAAAGTGGGTAATACAAGTGGCCAGAAATAAAACTGACAAGAAAAATGTACAAATACACTACACGAAGACATTAAGATTGTCAAGTGAAAAATTCACAAAGACTGTGCAAAAAATTGAGTTCGTCATAAAACAATACTTTCAACAGTAAAATTCTGATATCATTAAATTCCAAAACATTAAACCACAAAATAATTCACAAATATATTTAAGTTGCTTCATTTTAGAGGAATTTTATATTAAATGGTAAAATTATGTATTTGTCTATAGCCACAGATAAACAGACACAGACAGGCACACACTTATATACATGTGTTCACACAGTCATGTGCACTCATGCACCCATGCATCACACACACATGCACACGTGCACACACATAGGCAGCATTCCAAAACTGGGAAGAAGAATAAGAAATGAGCTGGGGTTTGTAGAAGTTCACAGCAAAAAACTGACAGACTCATACTGTGATAAACAGTTCTCTTTATTTCTAATTCTTATTTTAACAACAAAAACAGCCACCATCCCAGTTGAATGCTAGTGTTTCTTTGGCACCTCTATGTAATTCTAACTCCTTTTTAAAAAAGAACAAGTACCTGGGAATGGGCTCATTATTTCCCTTTAATTCTAATGATTATTGAAGTTCTCTTTTTTTCTGGTTGAGTATTACTGTGTAATCTATTATTCATATCCTAAATAGTTATTTAAGTATTAAAGGATCTAACATAAAGAAAAAACACTAAGGACGTCAAAGATGATACACACAGTCTAGCAGTAACTAACTTTTCCACAGTACAATACCCTCAAATTTTACCTGAACATGTGCCACTAGAATAAAGAATACATTTCACGCACTCCTTTATACCCAGGTATGCCCATATGCCTAAATTCTGGATAATCTAAATATAAACGACACAACACATGGCAGTATCCAGAAACCATCTTTGAAGGATAGCTAGCATCCACCCTCCTGGCTCCCTCTACCTCCCTCCTTCTCATCCCTGCTACCTATAAAACGTGATGGCTGAACTAAAGTAGCCACCTAGCTTTGTAAGACAGGCTTGGCAACAGGGGATGTGCATGGTAGAAATATGAAATAAAAAGAGGCTGGATCCCTGAGCACTTTGTTGAAGGGAGCTATTAGCCCCTTTATACCTAGCTTCAGACATTTTTAGGTGACAGCAGACTTCTGCAGTATATAGATCAGTATTACTCGAGGCTTGGGTATTTGAGTCCAAAATAGGGACTGTGAAAAAATGTCAAAATGAAATGTGAATGATTAAAGTTGGAAAACAATGAACTAAGACATTCAAAGGCCCAGGCAGATCCATGTCAGTTCCTAAAATTTATCAAGTATTCATAAGCTGCTACTGTTTGGAGGAAAAAGAAAATTGAGTATGTTACAAATTAGAAATGTAAAACTATAATTACTACTTTCACAGAAACCCTATTACTTTTTTTTATGGTTTTAAAGGTTGAAAATATATACAGGGACATTTAGTTTACCTTAATCATATTCAGATAATTTAAAAATGAAAATGTACTTAATTAAATCTGTACTTTTCATTACCATTGTTTCACCATATTCCCAAATCATAAAAATGTTGTCTAAAAAATTATTATATATGAAAATATTAAAGAAAATAATACCAAACCCCACCACTACTCAGATTAAGATAATTAACACTGATAGTGAATGATTATAGTGATAGAGTATAGATACTGTTGAGATAAACAAATATGCGTGATGATTTTATACACACAAAAAGAAAAGTACGCCTATAATCTTGGCACTTGGCATTATTTTGTTTTTGTTTTGGGTGCTGGGGATCTAATTCAGGGCTTTGCATTTGCTAGGCAAGTGCTATATGCCACTTGAGCTAAATCCCCAACCCCCAATCCCAGCATTCCAGAGGCTGAGGTAGGAGTATTGGTGCAAGTTCAAGGCCAGCCTAGGCTATCTTGTGAGTTCAAGGCCAGTATGAACTACATAGCAAGACCCTGTCTCCAAAAAAAAAGTATAAAACAAAAAATGGAGTATTTCGCTTTCAAATGCTCCCTACTCATTGAGTAGTTGTCTATCATCTCCCTTTCCCACTCTTTTCACCACTTTTAAATAAATTGTCTTCTCTCAATTTAAACTCGGTTTCAATTCTCATTGTAAAAAACAAAAAACAAAAAACAAAAAATACAATCATTTTCCTACATGAAATCATATTAAACTATTATATGATCCCTAAGACTCAATGAATGGCCAATAATAAGCATCACCACTTTCACAAATAGTGATTAAGGCCACTGAAGCCTTAAACTATTTCCAAACAAAACAGTCACTTCTTTGATAAATCAAATGAATTTAACAATCCACAGTCCCCTAAATCCTTTCCAGATGGAAATAAGCACATTTTGTCCCAAATGTTAAAAAGATCAAGATAAAAAAAAAATACTCTTTTAAGTTATACCTTTTACCAGAGAAACAAGCACCGTTTATTCAATTGCCAAAAAGCTGATAAAACTATGTAGAAACCTCAACAAATATGATTGGAAAAAAAGCAGAAAAAACTATTGGCAAAAATCCATCTATCAGATGACACTGTAAAGTGTCATGTAATATCAGCGATATTCAAATTGGAAGAACAACTACTATAGGTATTTTACTTTGGATACAGATAAAAAACCATTGTTGAACAAAACATAAATCAACTCGGCACACACAGAGAACTGTGTATGAAATATAAGTGCTCAACAAATTTCAATCCTATTTATCACTGAAAATCCAATCTACTGGATAAGATTTATTTAGTTAAATAAAGTGAAAGCAGTTTTAATGCAGCATTATCAGCAAGTATACTAAGGAGGCTTTGCAAGAATTCAATTAAATATTTTGCTTTCTTTTATAAACTGGAAGTTAATAATATGCTTCTTTTCAAGGTAAAATTCATATAACATAAAACTAATCATTTTCAAGCATGCAATTCAGCAGTACCTGGAATATTTCCAAAGCTATGTCCCACTGTGTCTATCCAGTTCCAAAAGATTTTCTTCATCCGAAAGGGAACCTCCTCTCTATTAAGCAGTACCTCCGAGAAGCAATCTGCTTTATGCCCTTAAAGATTTGCCTATTATGAATATTTCATATAAACTGAATCCTAGAAGATGGTTTTTCTGTTTGGCTTCTTTAATTTAGCATAATACTTTTGAGTTAACCCACGTTGTAGCACATTGTTATGGTTTGTGTCTAGATGTCCCCCCAAAGCCTCATGTGGTGAGAGATAGCTGGATCTAGAGTGTGGGCTGCCCTGGGGGCAGGTAGCCTAGATACAGGAAGAAGCTTAACTAGCTGCTTGTTTGCATTGCTGATTTGCATACATTCCTTGCATTTTCCTCACTTTACTTTGCGGCGGGCTGCGAGTCCACCACGCCAGCCCCGCCGCCTCGGACCCAGCGGACTATAGACTGAAACCTCTGCAGACTGTGAGCTAATAAACCTTTCTTCCCCTAACTTTGGGTGTCGAGTATTCTGTCCCAACAACGAGAGAAAAGTAACTAAAACACACATTATCAACATATTCCTTTTTACCACTGAATAATACTCTGTTATATGTATACATCACATTTTTGCTTATCTATTCAATTGATGGACATTTGGGTTGCTTCCATCTTTTGGCTACTATGAATAATGCAGCTGTGAATATTCATGAACAGACTGTTTAACACCTGTTTCAATTCTTTTGCATATGAACTAAAAGTAGGATTGGTGGGTCATATGATAATTCTATGCCTAGTTTTATGAGGAACACCCAAACACCTAAACATTTTCAAAAGCAGCTGAATAATATGCCTCTTTGATGTCAAATCACTGTTTAAATAGTGAAAACAGTCAATGTGATCAATTATGATCACTGTTGCTTTAATAAAATGGTGTATCAGTATCACTTTAATAAAATATCAACTTTTATACAGTTCGATATAATCTAGTTGTCAAACAGAAATATGTAAGATACTGAAAAAGAAATTTTGAAATTTCATGATATTCACATCTATAAAAATCATTTCTAAGAGTTTATGCATAATAAAAGTATCCTATGTCCTTTCACTGTGCAAGAGTAAATGAGGTAAAACTTAAGACTATTAATACAAAAGCAACATTTCCAAGAAAGTCTCCAAAAAAATAAAAGTAGAACATGCAATTAATTTCCAGATCAGATATGCCTACAAATAGAATAAAAAATAAACCAAAATATATATTAAAACCTTTTAACAACTATATAAGAAATGAAGGATATTAGCTAGATGACAGATCTTGTTGAACATCAGAAAATTCATACTGGAGAGAAACCAGTACTTTAACATACGTTCGCTGAACTTTAGAATTTTATACTGGAGACAAAGCTTTGAATGTGCTATGTGTGATAAAATTGTCTCTCAAACTTTATCTCTTATTCTGCATTTCACAGGTCATACACAGAGAAGTCTTATAAATGTAAGAAATGTGGAAATATCGTCAGCCAAAAGTAAATCCTCATTCATCGAAACATTCATACTGGAGAGAAATCTTGTGAAGGTGGGAAAATTTCTATTCCAATGTCAGACCTCAGTCAGCAGAAAAATTGCAGTGGGGAAAATCCCTTTGCCTCTAAGGTATGTGGGAAAATCTTCAGCCACAAATCCAATCTGACTGAGCATAAGCATCTTCACTAAAGAGAAACCTTTTAAATGTAATGAATGTGGGAAAAACTTTACCCAAAGCCGTATGTCATTAAATACCAAGAAACCCAACTGGACAGAGGTTTTCTGAATGTAATCATAGTGGAAAATCCTCCAGCCAGAAGGAAAACCTCCTTAACCATCAGAAAATTTACACTGGAGAGAACCCTTTTGAGTGCAAAGACTGGACTGTGGGAAAGTTTTCATTCAGAAGTCAAACCTCATCAGACACCTGAGAACTCGCATAGAAGAGAAGCCCTTTATACATAAGCAGTGTGAGACAATCCTAGTGGCAACAGAATCTCACTGAGCATGAGAAAATTCATATTGGAGAGAAACCCTTTAAATGTAATGAACGTGGAACAGCTTTTGAACAGAAGTACCTCATAAAGCATCAAAACATTCACACTGGAGAGAAACCCTATGAATGTAATGATTGTGAGAAAGCCTTCTCCAACGAGCATTGCTTATTGTGCATGTGAGGATTCATTCAGGTGATAAACCTTATGAATGCTATGCGCGTGGAAAAGCCTTCTGGCAGAGTCCATCTCTCTCACTGTGTACATGAGAAGCCATACAGGTGAGGAGCCCTATGATTGTAATGAATGTGGGAAAGCCTTCTCTCAAGTTTTCAACCCAGCCCTGCATTTGAGAATACATAGAGGTAAGAAGGCTTATCCATGTAGCAAATGTGGGAAAGCTTTCAGCCATAAGTCGTACCACATCAGACACCAGAAAATTCATAGTCATTAAAAAAAACTTGTGAATATCTTCAAAATGGGAAGACATGCACCAGGAATTTGCATATCACAGTACATCAGAAATAAATTTGAAGCAAAGCACCACACGCAAGTGAGATGAACTTTAACAAATGCTAAAACTTAGAACACCAACAATTCATAGTGAAGAAAAAGACATTTGTACGATGAAAAGACTGTGCCAACAACAACGACAACAACAAAAAAAAGTATAGCAGAGGTAACACTAACTTTAGATGTATTTCCCTAAAGTTGGAAAGAGAAAATAGAGACCTGTTACTGTGCTCAGTATAAATCTGGAGAGCTTCACCAGTATAAGAAAAATGAGGTATTAGAAAGGAAGAAACAAAAACATATCTGATCATTTACAAATAGTAAGCCCTTGTGACAACGACTCAGCAGAGCAGAAGAGACTCCAGAAAGATATCTACATTTTTTTTTTTTTTTTGTGGTCCCGGGGATCAAACTCAGGCCCTTGTGCTTGCAAGGCAAGCAAGCACTCTAATCACTGAGCTAAATCCCCAGCCCCGATATCTACATGTTTATTCAAATTTGGAATATGACACAGATGGCATTAGGAGATGAGGAAATACTGGGACTTAGAAAAATTATTTGGAGGCAATGTGTTCTCTGGGTTGGGGGAATGGACCATGTATTACACAGAAAAGTAAAACCCTCAGGAATTGTAGACAGAGCTATGAAAAGCCTGTATACTAAAAATGGTTATGACCTTGTGAGGAGGAAAACATTCCTTGTAATAAATTCAAAAATACGTATTAGTTTTACTCGTGTGTATGCTCAAGAAATACCAGAAACTTTTCTGTGGTTTGATTTGTAGTAGCCAGACACTGAAAACAACTTAAATGTCCATCTGGAACAAAATACAAAGTTCCTATGATAGAATACTATACATACATGTATAAAACTGCAACAGATGAGAACACACATTGTACAGTGACTTTTTGTAACTTTGAGTTATAAAAGTTTCCTTGATGAAGTTCAATACTTCATCTAATGGATACACATATGTATGCAAATGTTTTTGAAATCAACCAGAAGGATACAGACCAAACTCTTAATGGTGGCCTGTGAAGAGTGGAAAAGGGAAGGGAATGAGTGTAGGAGGTGGGGGTGGGGAGGAGCTTCATCTTTTCATATAAATATCTATTTCTCTTAAAAACTGCAATATATGAAGATACTAATTGTGGACTGTGGTATATAGATGTCTTGTTTTCTGTACTTTTCTGTATTTTTAAAACTTCATGAAATTAAAAGAATAGGGTGATGATGGGAATTCTATACCTGTAGAAGTCAAGTTATAAATGATTAATTCCCAAACAAATACTAAACTTTTTATAGAAATTATTTCTAAAAATTTTATCAACAACCAGTGGATGGACTTACTATGTAATAAGGAATTATCTATTTTCTTAAAGTCGAAAATGACGTCATTAAAAAAAAAAAGAAAAAGAAATGTAAGGAAAACAAACATTTACAGTAAGGTGACAAAAACAAGTCCAAATATATTGGCTATTACAATAACTTTTAAAAAGTTCTTAAATCTTACAAAATAATACGATTACATTTTTAAAAATAGAAGGAAAAAATAAAATAAAAATTGAAGGATCTTTTGTTTATATCTAATTAACTCATAACTAGAGAAAGCTTAAAGAGACACAAAACATTTATCATTTATTCATAATCACATTAAACTGGGAGTCAAAATATTAATAAAAGACAAAATAGATTTAAAAGAAACAATATTGTTTGGTTTAAAGAAGATCACTATATAATGATAAAAAGTCCAATATCCAGAAAGATCTGAGAGTTCTAAACTTGTATGCATAATATAACAGCCTCAAAATTTCAACGCAAAGGTCATTAAAATAACATACAGAACTGACAAATCTACCATTGCAGAGGAAGATACATTAATCTGTACATTAATTTGTTGGTAGTTCAGCAGACAAAAAATTAATAAAGCTACAAAAGAGTACATAAAGCTTAATCTAATAGATATAGTAAATTAGTACACTTTTTTCTCAAATGCCTAGGTGATATTCATAATAGTTAACCACATATTAGGCCATGTAGTTTCAACAAATATCAAAGAGATAAGATCACACAGATCAACCACATCCTTGACAAAAAAGCAATTATATTAGAAATCAGTAATAAAAGACAAAGAATTACTGGGCCAGTGAAAAGGTTATAAATCCTCTGAGGAAACAATCTGATCCCACCCCCCAAAAAAACTGTACAGTCCAAAATGCATAACGGTCTTCTACTAGGCAAAAAAAACAAAATAAAACAAAAACGGAACATCTTGTACCACTATCCTGAGGGTTAATGAGGATAATTGTTCTACTAGGTTCATAAACAGTTACATATTGTCAACTAATACTTAACAGATGAGGAAACTGAAATTTAAGGTAGTAGGTTTTCTAGCCAGGATTTGAACCTTAAAGAACACATAAATTTATCCACTATTTTGAACTCTATAGTGGCCATGTAACATTTGTCAAATAATAAAAGATTATCAGAATTGAGAGGAAATGAATAGATTACATTTTTGAGATGTGTTACTCTGATTACATTTGTAAGATAGATACCTAATTATTCTTCCAAAATATTGCCTTTAAGTTTAAATATATTTTCCACAACTTCTCACAATACAGGCTGTGATATGCTTTAAGCAATTTTCTCCCTAAATTCCTTCTCTCACTGCTTTAAGTGTTAGAAACTTTTAGTTTGAAGAATACAAAAGAAAAGGAATTTCTCTGAAATTTTTAAGTTTAAATATTATAAACTCTCATATCCTAGGCAGAGGGTGGGAGGGATGGAGAATGACCATAGGTTTCCAATAAAATGAGCATTTCCTCTACATCCTTCCACTTGAAACTTCTGATAAGGCACTACAGTAAGGTTATTGCTCCTGGTAACATAGAAAAGACCAGTTTATGGAGGTAAGAACTACATAGAGTAAGAATTCTGATATTTACCAAAACGCATTATTGTGATAGAAAGATGTGCAACAGACATATACCAATAAAAATTAAAAAAGAACAACATACAACAAGAGGGTACAATAGAATTATCAGAACTTGTTCTTCCTATCTAATTATGTCATTGTAGCCCTTGACCAAAACCTCTCCATAGCCTCTGGTAACCACAATTCTACTCTTAACTTTTATGAGATCAATTTTTAGATTCCACAAGTGACTGAGATCAGATGACATTTGACTTTCTATAGCTGGCTCATTTCATTTATTGTCCTCTAAGTTCATCTATGTTATCACAAATGATAGAATCTCATCCCTTTTCATGGGAGGATAGTATTTTTTACATATATTTTCTTTATGCATTCATCTGTATATAAATGGATATTCAGGTTGATTTCATACCTTGTCTATTGTGAATAGTGCTGCAATAAACATGGAAATACATAAATCTGTTTGAATACTGATGTGATTTCCTTGGGATACACACAGAAGCTGCATTGTTGATAGCTCTCTTTTTAATTATCTTGAGAAATTTCCATACTATTTTCCACAATGGCTGTATTAATTTACATTCCCACTGATGGTATAAGTGTTTTCCTTTCCTCAAATTCTCACCAATATTTATAAAAATCTTTTTGATAACAGCCATTATAACAGATATGAAGTGATATCTCATGGTGGTTTTGATTTGCATTTCCTAGATGATTAATGATGTTGAGAATTTTTCGATATACTGTACCTATTCGTTTTTTGTATATCTTTTTTCCTAAAATTTATACTTGGGTCCTTTCTCCATTTTTGAAGTCGGTTATTTTCTGAATTCCTTATATTGTATTTTGGATATTAGCCCCTTATCATGTGTATGGCTTACAAATACATGCTTCCATTTTATAGACTATCTTTACACTCTGCTGTTTCCTTTGTGGTACAAAAGCCTGTTAGTTTGATGTGATCCCATTTGCCTATTCTTTGCATTTGTTGCCTGTGTTTCCCAGGCATATTCAAAAACTACTGCCCAGATCAATATAATAAAGCTGCTTCTCTCTTTTCATCTACTACTTTAACAATTCAGGTCTTATATTTAAGAATATGACACGTTTTAGTTTATTTTTGTATACACAGTGTGAAATAAATTATCGAATTATATATAAGATAGGGATCTAGTGGTTAAAAAACATAATTGATAGGACTTCAAACCGCTTAAATTCATTAAAATGTCTTCTGTGGTCTAACAAATGACTCAACCTAGGCAATGTTCTGTGTGAGCTTAAAAAGACTATGTATTCTGTTGTTGTTGGATAGGATATTCTGTATTTGTCCAATTAGGACTGTTTCATCTAAAATACACAAATTCAGTATTTTCTTACTGATTTTCTGTCTGGATGATCTGTCGATTATTGACAGTGGTACATAAAAATCCTCTACTCTTACTGTATTGCAATCTAAGTTTAGTAAAGAATGCATGTTTAAAGATAAGAACAGACTGAAACCTAGGCCCAAACTCAGTACTCTAGCATCAAACAGCCAAGTTGTGAATGCAAAGGAAAGGTTCTTGAAGGATATTAAAAATGCTACTGCTACAGTGAACAACATAAAGGCTAAGAAAATGAAAGACGTGTGAAACTGATAGGGAGAATGTGTAAGTGGTCTAGATAGCTGAAACCAACCACAATAGTTCTTAAGGAAAAAGCTTAATCCAGACCAAGACCTTAATGCTCTTCAATTCTGTAAGAGTTGAGGCAGGTGAGGAAGCTACAGAAGGAAATTTTGAAGCTAGAAAATGGTGGTTTGTGAGGTTTAAGAAGCTGTCTCTACCACATAAAAGTATAAGGTGAACCAAGTGACTGATGTAGAAGATGCAGCAAGTCATCTGGAATACATAGGTAGGATGACTGACAAAGGGGTTACAGACTTCAAGGTAGACAAAACAGCCTTACACTGGAAAAAGATGTCATCTCCGACTTCCATAGTTATAGATCAGAAGTCGATGCCTGGCTTAAAAGCTTCAGTGGACAGTCTGGCCTTGCTGTTAAGGGCAAATGCACTTCATGACTTTAACTTGAAGACAATGTTCACTTACCATTATGAAAATCCTGGGATTCTTGGGTATAATAAATCTACTCTATCTGTGCCCTATAGAAGTAACAACACAGACTGGATGACAGCACATTTGTTTACAACATGGTTTACCAAGTATTTTAAATCCATTTTTGAGACCTACTACTCAGAAAAAAACATTCACAGTGTGTCTGCTCACAATATGACAATGAACCTGCTGACCCAAGAGCACTGATGGAGGTGTCCAAGATCAATGCTGTTTTTATGCTTGCTAACACCACAGTCATTCTGCAGTCCATGGATCAAGGGGTTTTATTATTTAAGAAATATATTTCATAATGCGATAGCTGCTACAGATAGTGATCCCCTTATAAATCTGGGCAAAGTAAACTGAAAACTTTCTGGAAATTCACCATTCTACCTACCATTAAGAACATTTGTTATTCATACAAGGATGTGAAAATATCAACAGGAGCTTGGATAAAGTTGATTCTGAACTTATGGATGACTTTACTTTTTTTTTTTTTTTTTTTTTTTTTTTTTGGTGCCGGGGATTGAACTCAGGGCCTTGTGCTTGCCACGCAAGCGCTCTAACCACTGAGCTAAATCCCTTGACTTTACTTATTGTGTTGTATTTCAGTAATTTTAAGACAAGACCCCTAGGTGCAAATAAATGTATAATCATATAATAAGATGCACAAGGAATTTCTAAATAAAGTAAGCAAAACATACAGTTACTTATTATATATGTTGATTTTATTTTAAGCTGCCACATTTTATCCCATGTGTTGATCAAGGTGCCAGGAATTATATTAATGCCATGAAAGACACAGAAACCAAACCCGAGTCTGGCACACTTAGTTACTAAAGATGAGATTTTGGTGTAAACTTTTTATTTCCTTGTTTTTGATAGTTTAGTAATTCATTTTTCTTTTATTACCCTCATTATATGGTTACTTTTCAGACCTCCCTTCACTGGTCCTTAATAGCAAGCAAGCACTGAGTTACCTTGCATCACAAGGAACTGACCACTGTTGCCATCTTAGTGCAACTTTATCTAAACCAGTATCTAAAACACTAACTGCATACTACAATCACTTGTGTACATTTTTAAAATATCCAATATCCGCCCCTTATTTCAGAGTAAAAGGCAAGAATTTCTGGGCGTACGACCTCAACATCTATGCTTTTTATTTGTTTTAAATTTTCTAAGTGTTTCTGTTGCACAGCCAGAGTGTGCTAATGTTCTACATCTTTCTCTGTCATACTCAATATAGCTATACACACATGCATGCACGCACGCGCGTGCACGTGCACACACACACACACACACACACACACTTTGTATGTTAATACCACAAAAATTGGGTATAGCTCATCCTTTTTACTAATGGCACAGCATCGTCAGTCACCTCTTAAATGGATATTGCGGCTGTTACTAGTTTTTTCTTTTTTTGCTAACAGAAAAAGAACTGTTATAAATATTTATGCCATACATGTTTGCATATTTTTAATTGTTTCTTTGGAATAAATTTCCATTCATTAATTCTAAAAGCAACTTAGTATCAACTGTGGAAAGTACCCTCTAACTGCTAGAAAACAGCAAACTATCTCAGAAGTAGAAGTACTAAGAAATTTTAAATGGGATTACCTTAAATTTATAAATTAATTATTCATATATACCATACTAATCCATCCCAAGCAGGAATAAGACGCATTTCATTTATTTTTATAAAGCTTATGTTCTTCTATAAAGTTGAAGTTTTTTTAAATAGGCTTTACTTATTTCTCATAAAGTGTATTCTTAAATATAAGTATTATTAGTGAGATTCCTTCTCTATTAATTCTAAGTAGAACTTGCTAAAGCAAAGATATTTGCTAGGAATGGTGGCACATGTCTGTATTCCTAGTGATTTGGAAGGCTGAGATTGCAAGTTCAAGGCCAACCTGGGTAACATAACAAAACTATCTCAAAATAACATTTTAAGGGGGTGGGGGATTGGGAAATATAGGTCAGTGGTAGAAAGCTTGTCTAGCATGTGTAAGGCCCTGGGTTTAATCTCTAGTACTACCAAATAAATAAATAAATAAATGCATATGAGACAGAGTAAGTAAGTTAAAAAAAAGAGAGAGACTGTTCTAGATTGCGGTAGAAAGAACTCTAGGGTTTCGCCACTGAGCATGGTATTTATTTTTAGATTAAATTTTCTATCAATTTAAAGAAATTTCACTTCTAGCATATCAGTTTCTTTTAAAGTGGGCATGAAATGAGACCTCAGATTTGTTCGTACTTCCTAATACCCTATATTCCTTGTATTCCTAACATAGTCCCCTACATGATGTATTCTTTTTCATTATAATGTTGTTAGCGTAGCTAATTTTGGATCTAATTATTTACCTAGAGTCAGAATTGAGGTGGCCTTAACTTATACATCAATATAATGTTGCCCAAGTTTTATTATCATAAAATTAATCAGATAGTTTACACATTTTCCTAAGCTTTGGAATGTCTGAAAAAATCCTAACGATTACCTTTGATCCCTTAATTACTTCTTAATTCCTTCTAGTTTTTTTGTATCTTCTTTAAAGAGAAAATAGGACCTAACAATTGAGTCCACGGACTCCCAAGACAAAAAGGACTTTAGTTCAAGCCTCAGTCCTGCAACTTACTGACATATATTAGATAAGTGAGTTATTTCACCCCTAGTAAACTAAAGGTAAGCTAAGTTTTCTCAGCAAGTTAAATGCTAAAATTAACAGTCAATTTTCAAACAGATGCTTAAATTCATACTTTTCACTTTTAGACTTGTTTTTGAAAATCTCCAAATTTATACCTATGTATCTTTTACCTATGCATCTAGACTACACTTGCTAGTAAATTTTCTGTTTTTTTTAACTTTCCAAAGAAACCCTACTCATTTTAATCAATTCTCCTATATTCTGGTCTCCAATTACTGAACTACTATCAGTTCAAAATAATACAAATATATAGAATGGATAAAATTTCATTTTATTATAAAATGACAAGGTTAATAACAATAACTATCAATTCCATATTTAAACTCCTTCATCAATAAGTTCTGCTTTCTCCATTATCACGTAAAACTGTTCTTTATAAAAGAATTAATGTAGAATATGCTAAAAACCTTCATTTCCACCATTTCAATTTACAGCCCTTTTAGGGAAATTCAAGGCCTACGCAGATGAATCACATTCAATAAACAGATCATTTTCATTTTTAAAAGCCTGAAACCCACAATTGTGGTGAGGCCTTTCAAACTAATCCAAAGTATAAAAATCACTTCAAAGAAAAATTAGCTTAGAGTAGCTAAAGTGAATTTTCCTGGTTTTGTCTGAAAATAAATCTTGTGATACTTACTATTTAATAAAAGGCTTGCAAATGATTGCTGATAAATCTGAACTTTGTTCCAAAATATAATCAACATTTTCTAATGTAAAGGCTCAGTTTACTGAGCAAAGTGTTCACATACCATTGTAAACTGAGAAACATATGCACAGAATTTTATACATCTAACTAGTCCAAAGAAGATAGCCATTTCTTGAAACCAGATTTAAAGGCTAAATTTGAGCCATTTCAGCTCCAATTATTTGACTACAACTATTAGAAGGGATCCTACACTGACAAAACTACACTTTGTAAAATAAACTGGTACTCATTTCTACTGAAAATCTCAACTTATCAACAGCATGTAAATAACTAGTAAAAAA
Organism: Hystrix cristata; assembly: GCA_004026905.1. Taxonomy (NCBI): domain Eukaryota; kingdom Metazoa; phylum Chordata; class Mammalia; order Rodentia; family Hystricidae; genus Hystrix; species Hystrix cristata. Next base: position 168,606 of record PVJO010001149.1, read on the forward strand.
TACAGAAGACAGGACTATTTTTCTATTTTGGTGCAGAGAGGAAAGCAAAATGACAAGCTATCATTTTGAGGCTAAACTGACATTACTCTTATATTAGAGTTCACTGAACTATACAGGTATCTGTGAGACTAAATAAATTCAATATTGAAATCTTTGGGTAAGTAGTACGTAACTATATACAAAATTGCATTCATTTATACTATCTTGAAGAAAATCTCAGAACCCCAAAAGTAAGATATCTAGAAGTATATTCACTGGAGCCCATTAATTAATTTATAACGTCTGAATAGAAAAATCTCCAAAGCAAATAAATTTGTGTTAAAAAGGGAAAACTGGTACTTCTAATTTCACCAACATGAAATATAGGTTTTTGGATATCACAAAAATCTGGATCTACAAGAAAGGAATAAAAAAACCAGAATCAGTAAAAACTTAGAAAAACATGATTTTTAAATTTAAATATTTTTAACAAATACTTTTTTCCTAAATATTGACTATCATGTCCTGCTTAGTTTGCAACACATGCAGAATAAAACATATGAAAGTAATACAAGGACCAAGGGAATAAAAAAGTGTACTATTGTAATTATTAATTTATATGTGTAAGATCATTAGGTAGTAGACTGCAATAAATTAAAGCAACCACTTAAACAAAAAGATAATATGCAAACAAGATAAAATGGAAGCATAAAAAGTACTCAATTCAAAAACTGAAGAAAGAAAACACAAATAGATGAGAATATGAAACAAACAGATGAGATAAGCGGAAAACAAGTCGCAAGATGGTAAATTTAAACTTAATTGGAATATTAGACACAGTTAACATAAATGGTCTAAATATCCAAATTAAAAGACAGAGATTATCAGATTAAAAAATAAAGGAAAACTAAACAGTACCTATGAGAAAGGCACTTTAAATATAAAGCACAGATAAACAGGTTAAAAGCACAAGGGTGGGGTAAAATATGCTAGCAAAATATACATAAGGCAAAAAAAAACTGCTACAATAGTTATTTTAGTATGAGACAATGTCAATTTCAGGTCAGGTGAGCAGGCATGTATAGTTCAATGGCACAGCACTTGGCTACCATGCATGAGGCCTTGGGTTTGATCCTTAACACTACAGGGGGAAAAAAGTACCAAAGGTAAAGACCATTTTATAGTCATCAAGAGATTACTGAACCAAAAAGATACTATAATCCTGAACACTTATACACTTATTAACAGAGTTTCAAACACACAAAGCAAAAACTGGTAAGTTAAAGGTAAAATAGACAAATCTACAATTTATTAGCATGAATTTAAATACCTCTCTCTCAATAATTGGTACAAGTTGATGGGGAAACAGGAAGAACACCCTAGGCATGAACAACACTATCATAATTGGCTTAGCTGATACTTATAGAACATTTCAAACAAAAAAGCAGGACATAATTTCTTTCCAAGTGGACCCAGATCACATATCCAGATATACCATAGGAGACCACAATTAACTGTCAATAATGTAAAGAAATTAGAAATCAATGACCAAAACATATCTGGAAAAAAAACAAATATTTGGAAACTAAACACACTTCTAAATAACACGTAAGTCTAATAATACCTTTCAAAAAGAATGTTGAATGGAATAAAAATAAAAATATAATGTACCAGTAATTTGTGAATTATCACTAAGTGTTACTTAGAGGGAGCGTGATAATATCAAATAATGTGTACCTAATGTCAAGAGGTAAAAATCAACTCCATACTTAAAAGAAAATGAAAAGAAAGCAAAAACTTAAAGTATTCGCCAATCACATATCTGATGATATTCAGAATAACGTAAAAACTGGACACACAAAAACCCTGATTTTAATTTAAAGCAATTTTTAAATTTTACAAATGAGGCGAACAGAGCCTTTCCCCAAAGAAGTCAGAGGACTCCAGCAGATTTTCTATAGTAAGGTCTAGATCTGACCTCTACTTGAGGAATGGTACATACAAAAAGAACAGTTGATATTGAGGTTTTTGCCACTGTGTTCTCTTTTACACACAGTCTACTCTCACCCTGTAGAATGTACTTCTTTTTCTATTTTTACTTGGCCCAAACTTACTCTTGCAGAGCATGTTTCCTTTCCTACTTTGAATAAATGTAAAACCTTGCTACTGTATGTGCTTGTCTTGACAAATTCTTTGCTCAGGACAGAAAGAATCTAGAAACCCACCTCTAGATGGAGACTCCGGCACTCCAAAACCTAGCAACTATGTTACTATATATATTTTTAGAATGGCTAAAATACAGTATCAAGTGCTAACAAAGTTGAAGGCCAATAGAATTCTCATACATTAGTTCTTGGAGTACAAAATGGTTCAGCCATTTTCAACAGTAGTTTAGCAGTTTCTTATGCAATTAATATTTATGGTATGTCCCAGAATTTCACCCCTCAGTATTTGGCTAAATGAAGTGAAAATTTCTGTTCAAACAAAAATTCACCTGTGTATTTTTAGAGTATTTTTGATCAAGAACTAAAAACAACCAAAATATCACTCATCTAGGAAATAATGAAGAATTTGTGGTATAGCCATACAATGGAATAATACTCAGCAATAAAAAGAAATGAACTCAGATACAGGCAATATATACGAGTTGCAGATGTTTTGTTCTAATATATGCCAGATGCGAAAGCTGCATACAGTATGATTCCATTTACATGACAAGGAAAAAAGGGCATAATTAGAGTATAAAATAGATTAGTAGTTGCCAGAGACAGAACAATGAGTTAATTTGCTTTAAAGGGATAAAGAGGAATTTAAGGAGTGATGGAAGTGTTCTGTATCCTCATTCTTGTAGTATTTACTTTGCATTTGTCAAAATTCACAGCAGTAGTAAAAAAAGGGATTTTTACAGTTTGTAAATTATACACAACTAAAAAAGAAGAAATGGTTTCACTGCATAAATAATGTCAAGCAAAAACACCATCTACATACAGTCAACAATTTTTTAATCTACATCGTTTCACATAATCATTGTTTTGAGTTCCACCAGGAAGTATCCCCGCATGCAGGAAGCACAAGAGAGAAATTCGGCCTTAATATAAAGGCTAGAGCTCAAAGACAGCAAATTTACAAATTTAAATAGCTGAATATACTAGTTTTAAATTTAAAAAAACCTAGTTGAGAAATGATGATGACATGAACTACTTCACAAGCTGGAATGATTTTATTTTCTGTTTTCATGAATTAGTGCAAAGGACACAGCACGCAATGAGTAGGTTTTTGGTGATCATTTCTGTTGGCAATTTGTATAAATATTAAACAATCTAAAAACTAAATAGTTCTTCACAATCATACCAAATATAACCCCAACACCAAAAACTATATAAAAGTCAAAATTCTGTAGGTCTCAGTTCCCTCGATAACAATTTCTAAGTTTTGGCTTCTGATTATTTTCTTCTTCTACAGACAAAATATTTTATAACATTAATGAAATTCACTGTGTACTAAACTGTATAATTTTTGTCTGAAAGAGCCAATAGTGGTATACCTAGAAAACTTCCAGGAAAATGGTGAAATTTAAGTATCCTTCACATGACTTTGAGAAGAGTTGGAGTCAGAAAGGAGAAACTATATTTCAAGGACAGAAAAAGATGAAGAGCAATAAGAATCATGAAAGAGGTGACGGCAAAGCTAAAAAGCATCAAGAATCAGAAAAGTAACACAGAACAAAGTAGAAAGTAGTCCACAATCTGCAGAAGTACAACGTAAGACTAGCGAGGGCCAGCAGCTCCAGTGATAAACAATGGATTGGCAGACCAAGCCACAAGAGAAACCCACAGTAAGTGCAGACTGTAAATCCTGGGGGAGACTTAGTCTGAAGGTGACTCCTCTTGCACGACAGGCTAGCTTTGGAGAAGAAAGCCACAGCAGCCTTTATCTTAGAATGCTACAACCAGGAATTATTTTGAGAGGGAACTTACGGTTTGGGATTTACCTCCACAGGGGATCAGAAGTCACAGAACAACCAGAGTCTAGGGTCTTGAGAGACCGTAACACAGTGACTGGATGGGAAATAGCCAAGACAGACAATCATAGATGGGGGATGGTTATTTGTAGACCTCCCAATAAGTTTAAACAGTGGAAAGCCAGGAGTGTGGAGGGCAGGGCAGTTGAAAGCAACACCCTCTGTATTAGGAGTGAAGACCTGTCTTCCTGTAGTTTCATGAGATAGCTCGATCTGGTAGTTCTGGGATGGAGCCCAGTGGATTGCTTGGTTCCTGCAGCTGTCCTCTTCAGACGCGGAATGAAGTCTGTTTGTTCGCTCCCTCTCTGGTTCATCCCAGGATTATTTCCCTACTACAAGGTTTACCAGGCCCCTTGGTCCACTGAAAGAGGGACCTCTGGAGTACGTAGGTCACCTAACTGATCCATATGCTAAGATGTTAGTTGTGGCTAGCAGTGGCTCTAGGTGTACAGAAGGGGGTAAAAAACAATAAAAAGTATCAAAATGAATTCAGCCCTAAGGAAGACAACACTCTGTTGACCAGCCGCACTGGGCAGGAAAGGCAGAGCTGGGTTCAGCATTCAGGCAGCACCAGCCAGTGAGCTGGGAGTGAAAAATAAAGACAAAAGATCCCAGGTGCAACTCAATAGCTTCCCTCCATAGGTTGTGGATTCTGATATTACAGGTTCTGGGAAGAACTTCTACTAATCCAAACAACTCATCAGGAAGGAAATCTTGGACTCATTTTTTATACTTTGTTTGTTTGTTGTTTTCTCTTACTTTCATCTAACTTTATTCACTTATATTTAATTCTTTAATTAAACATTTTTATGTATCACTCCTTTCTCCTTTACTTTCTCATTTTCTACCCCCCACCAAAGTACTGGGCCTCGAACACAGGTTCTTCATACTGAGGGATATCTCCACCCTTTATTTTTTATTTTGAAACCAGGTCTCCCTAAGTCATCAAGCTGCGCAAGGTAGACTTGAACTTGGGATGCTCCTGCCTCGCCCCCCCAAGAATGCCAGAATTACAACTGTGTGCTACTGCCCCCACCTTTCCTCCTTTTTTCAATCTCACTTCTTCCATTTTTCTCTTTCCCTGGCCCTTCAATTTTTTTAAATGGTTGCTTTTTACTGTATTTCACTATCTGGTTTGTCTTTGTGTTATCATTATTATTGTAGTTTCTTTTCTCATCTCTGAGCAGTACAGGGAATCAAACCCTCAAAAGAAGAATGCTCATTAAGAAGACTCACATAAAAATAAAAGAGACAGGTATCAATTCCAATACAGTACAAATCTCAGTAAAGAAATATGCAAATAACAAAACACTGTTTCTCCAAAGGTTCGTAACTCTTCAGTAACTTAATTCAAAAATACCAAAATGAATGAAATGTATAAGTCAATGAATTCAAAAGATTACTTTAAAACAGTCAATGATCTCAAAGACAATACAAATAGCTGAAAAAGAAAGAAAATACAGAATATGAAATAGCAATTCAACACAGTGATACAGATTTTGAAAAAGAGCCAAACAAAAATCTCAAAAATAAAAACCTCACTAAGTCAAACCAGATTTCCAGGAAGATGGAAGAGCAGTAAGCAGCAACAAATCAACTTCTCCAAGATTTGAAAGTCAGACACTCAAAATAACTTAGAAAAGAAGGAAGGGGTTGGTCCCCAGGACCTCGGAAGAATTTGAAGGGAAAACTGGAGCCCACAGAGAAAGCAAAGACATAGACCTTGACACAGGAAAAGGATGGGGCATACTGCACTTCCTGCCCAGCTACTGGCTTGTGGCGTGAAAGAGCAGGATCAAATCTACAGAGTCATACAGTGAGGGTGGGTGACTCCAGAGGCCTCCAGGGAGAAATGCACCAGTGGAACGAAGCGGTGGATGCTGTGTAAGCACTACAACAGCTGGTGAGTGGCTCCACTCCAAGCAACTGTTGTATTGCCTGGAGAGGGTGCTTGGCTGGATGTCATTTTAGGGAGAGGCCGACAGAACCCAGGATGCTGAGCAGCAGTGGGCTGGCTTCATCTCAGGGCTCCCAGTACTGAAATCCCACAGTGACTGGGTGAGGGACAAATGTGAGAGATATCCAGGGTCAGGAAGCCACGGTTAGTCAGCAAGAGACATTGTGAGTGTTCTAGGCTGAATAACTAGGGTCCCAACCCCATAACCACAGGCCGGGATTAGCCAGAATGTCTGTGGACCTGAAAGTACCAGAATCAGCACTCTACCCTAATCATACTGCAAGTTTGCTGGCATTATCCAGCATCCTGCCCTAATCCTACCTCAGGCTTCCGGGAATTACCCAGCCCTGACGTGGACTCTGACTGTCTCCTTTGTCTACCAATGACAGCAGAGTCATGCCCTGCATTGGACACTACCACAAAAGTGTACATCCTAGAAAATAACCACAGGCTTGAAATATTACAGAAATAAATTTATTTATTTATTCTCTCTCTCTCTCTCTCTTTCTGTCTTTCTTTCTTTCTTTCTTTTCTTGAAACAGTCTCACTATGCAGTTCAGGCTGGCCAGAACTCACAGTGATCCTCCTGTTTCAGGCTTCCTAGTGCTAGGATTAGAGGTGTGCACAACCATGCACCGCTGTTGTGTTTTATTCTTGTTTTTTATTCCTTTTCTTTTCCCCCTCCTGTTGTCTTCATCAGTTTCCCAAAACTTGGGAAATCTTCCTTTGTCCTTCAGCCTTGCCTCTAATCTCTTTCTCTTCTTTTATTTCTCTGTTTTTTTCTCTTATCCTTTTTAAATCTTCTCCCTTTGGGGTTAAGTCACTCTAATGAATGCATATTTACTGTATATAATTTTATGATTTGACTTAGATTCTATTAGATAACTATGAATCTTCTACCTATGGTTAAAGAGGACAAATTATTAGTTATCACGGTTTGTCATTTTCTAGTCTGTGCTTGATATTATGGATATTACTGACTGTAATACTTTAGCGAAGGTGACATAGTTGTTGCAATCAATTGATCTTCCTTCTATACCAATACCTGGATTGTCTGGGGGTCATAAGAACTGAGTGCTAGGCCAAACAGGCAACAACCTTTCAGCCCTAATAAATTAAGGAGACAGGATCTGGGCCAGATTCAAAAGCCAAAAGCCAGCTATGTCTAGAAGACATCTCTGAGAAGCAGTCATTTCCTCAAGAGGTCTCAATAACTAGTAACAAAGCTACCTACAATAAACAATTTATAAACCTCAACACAGAAAACAAATTTAAAAAGATAGAAAATGAGAAAACACACAAGCAAGATGCAACTCATAATCTCCAATTCACCCAAGGCAAAACAGGGGGCAATTGAACTGGAAGAAATAAAAAACCTCCCAGCTGAATTTTATGAAATGGTGGCAGTGGAAGTAACAAAACATATCAATAAGTTTCTTGAGAAAAACAAAAGAGATTATTAGAGATGACCATAATGAAGAAAATTAGGGGATCTAGAGTAGATACAGATAAAAAAAAAAGAGAGAAAAAAAGCAGAAGAGCTTAGGAAAGACATAGAAACCATGAATGCCCAACATAGAAAAATAGATTCCATAAAACAGACTCAAATAGAAATCCAGGTGATTAAAAATTCTACTGAAAGTATATGCAGCAGGGTCAACTTATGTGAACATAGAATATCAGATCTAGAAGACAGAGTTGTGGTTCACAATCATCAAATGAAAGACCTCTTAAAAATAGCAAGGGACTGCAAAAAATCAATGTAACAGCCATCAGATGATGCAAAGGAGACTAATATAAGATTGATTGCAATCAATGAAGAATCAAAAGATAGCACAGAGGACATTAAAAAAACCTGTTCACAGAAGTAATAGCAAAAAACTCTCCAAAATTGGAAAAAGAACATGAGATACTGATAAGTGAGGCATACAGAACTCCAAATAGTCATTATCTAAAACAAAAACAAAAACCCCACCATGGTACATAATAGTCAAGATTCCAGAAAATCAATACAAGAACAGAATATTAAAAACTTTTAGACAAAAGAAACAAATCACCTATAAAGAACAACTGATTAGAATCACAGCAAACTTCTCAACGCAAAACGCTTAAGTCAAGGAAAGCTTAGAGCAAAGTGTTTCAAGCCCTAAAAGAAAACAAACTCAACCCAGATGGATGGACTCCACCAAACTATCTTTCAAAATTGATGGAGAAATGATACTTCCATGATAACAAACATCTGAGTAAATTCCTGAACACTAAAACAGCACTCCAAAAAATTGTGAAGGATATTCTAGAAAGAGACAACGAAGACAATTTCAAGAATCCCAAATAGAATGAACCCACCAGACAAGGCAAGCAATTAAACAGAAGACAAGGAAAGGGATTCAACAACAGGAAAATAATATGACTAGGGTAAGTCAATACATATCAGTTATAACCATCAGTAGTCTCAATTAAACAACCAAAATGGTCTCAATTAAACAACCAAAAGAAAAGAATTGGCAGAATGGATCAACAAACAAATTCCGACAATATGCTACATACAAGAAAAACAGTAAACTCAAAAAGAAATTCACACACTGAAAATCAAAGGATGGAAAATAATATTCCATGCAACAAGAACTGGGAAAAAAGCAGGGGTAGCTATTCTATTGGCAGATGAAGTGGATTTCAAGCCAAGACTGATCAGAAGAGACAAAGAAGGTTACTACATACTTGTTAAGGAAACAATCCAAGAGGAAGAAATAATAATCATAAATATATATGCACCAACCCAACTATATAAAACAAACACAAATGGATATGAAAAATAAGCACTAATACAAGCGTAACAGGGGACCTCAATACCCCACCCTCACAAATAGACCAACTAGACCAAAAAAAAACCAAAAAAAAAAAAAAAATCAAAGAAACATCAGAGCTGAACTAAACCTTTGAACAAACTGACTTTGTAGACATCTACAGAGTGTTCTACCCAACAATAAAATACACATTCTTTTCAGCAGCACGTGAGACTTTCTGTAAAACAGACCATATATTAGTTCATAGAACATGCTTAAATAAATGCAAAGAAATTTATGCAAGGGATATCTTTCCATTTTCTGATATCCTCTTTGATCTCCTTTTTCAGAGTACTATAGTTTTCAATGTAAAGGTTTTTTATTTATTTATTTCGTTAGTTTGATTCCTAAAAGTATTTCTTTTTTCTTCATGCTATTGTGGAAGGTGTTGAAACTGTCCCATGCATATTATCAGATTACAGTGTAATGAAATTGGAAATCAATGATAAAAAGAAACCACAAAAACTACATAAACATATGGAAATTAAATATCACCCTCCTGAACAACAACCAATGGGTCACTGATGAAATTAGACAGTTTCTATAATTAAACAATAATGCTAATGCAACATACCAGAACTTATGTGGCCCGATGAAAGCAGTCCTGCGAAAGAAATTTACAGTGGTGAATTTCCACATCAGAAAAACAGAGCAAGCTCAAATAAATAACTTAATGGTGAAGTTCAAAGTTCTAGAAAAAGAAGAACAAGCTAAACATAAATCATGTATGAGGGAGGAAATTATAAAGATCAGACCAGGAATTAATGCCTGAGACTAAGAAAACAATACAAATAATCAGTGAATTGAAGAGCTGGTTCTTTGAAAGAATAAATAAAACTGACAAATCCTTAGCCAACCTTATCAAAATAAAGACACAAATCCATGCACTTAGGAATATAAAGGATGAAATCACAAGGGCTCCTGCAGAAATCCAGAAGACCATCAGTATGTGTGAGAACCTGTATTCTAACAAGATGGAAAACTCAGAAAAAATGTACATATTCCTAGATACACATGAATTACCAAAGCTGAATCAAGAAGATATAAAAATTCTTGGGGTTGGGGATTTAGCTCAAATGGTAGAGTGCTTGCCTAGCAAGCACAAGGCCCTGAATTCAATCCCTAGCACCTCTCTTGAAAAGAAGATAGTAAAATTCTAAATAACCCAGTATCAGTCAATAAAATTGAAGCAATAAAAAAACCCCTAACAAGAACAACAAAAGCCCAGGTCCAGATGGATTCACTGCTGAAATGTGTAAGAAATTTAGAGCAATTTCAATGCCACTTCTCCTCAAACGCTTTAATGAAATTGAAACAAAACTCCCAAACTCATTCCTGGAAGCAAGCAATAGCCTGATACCAAAACCAGAGAATGATAAAACCAAAAAAAGAGAACTATAGGTCAATCTCCTTAATGAACATGGATGCAAAAATCCTCAAAAAGAAACTGGCAAACAGAATGCAGCAAATCATCAAGAAGATTATATACCATGACCAATACCATATTAACAGAACCAAGGACAAAAAGCACTTGATCATCTTAATAAATGCAGAAAAAAGCACTGGACAAGGTCCAACACACATTCACGATTTAAAAAAAAAAAAACCTACAAAAAATTGGAATACAAGGTCTTTACCTCAATCTGATAAAAGCCATCTATGACACATCAACAGTCAACATCATATTAAATAGACAAAAACTGAAAGCTTTCACTCTAAAATCAGGAGCAAGACAAGGATGCCCACTATCACCACTCCCGTTCAATAAAGGTCTGGAAACACTAGCTAGAGCAATTAGACAACAGATAAAATAGAAGGAATATGGATATAAAAGGAAGAAGTTAAATTATCATTATTTGCTGATGACATGATACTCTACACAGAAGACCCCAAAAACTTCACCAGAAGACTCCTAGAATTAATAACCTAATTTAGCAATGCACTAGGATACAAAGTCAGCACTCCAAAGTCAATAGGATTCCTGTACACAAAATAAACTCACTGAGGAAAAAAAATTAGGGAAACAATACCTTTCACAGTAGCATCAAGAAAAAATACTTTTAGGAATCAATGTAACAAAATGAATGAATAAATAAATAAATAAATAAGACCTTTACATTGAAAACTACAGTACTCTGAAAAAGGATATCAAAGAGGATATCAGAAAATGGAAAGATATCCCTTATTCTTGGAGAGGCAGAACCAATATAGTTAAAATGGCCATACTCCCAAAACTCTTACACAGATTTAATGTAACCCCAATCAAAATACCAATAGCATACCTCACAGAACTAGACAAAACATTCTTAAAATGCACCTGGAACCAAAAGAGACCTAGAATAGCAAGTGTAATTCCAGGCAACAAGGACAAGGCAGGGGGCAACACAATCTTCAATTTGAAGTTATACTACAAAGCTACCATGATAAAAACAGCACGGCACAGGCAAAAATACAGACCCAACAATCAACAGAACAGAATAGAAGATGCAGAAACAACTCCAAGCACATTCAGCTACTTTATCTTTGACAAAGGGGTCAAACACTTTCATTGGAAATATGTTCTCTTTCACAACTGGTTCTCTGAAAACTGGCTTTCAACATGCTGAAAACTGAACCTAGATCCACGTTTCTGACCATTTGCTAACCTAAAATAGAAATGGATCAAAGATCTGAATGTAAAAACAGACACAATCTGCTCAAAGACAAAACAGGTAAAGCTCAGGAAGACACAGGTGTAGACAAAGAATTTATGAACAAAACTTCATCCACACAGGAACTGTTACAAAGAATCAACAACTGGGATCACATCAAATTAAAAAGCTTTGCACAGCAAAAGAAATGACCAACAAGTGAGGAGACAATCACAGAATGGGAAAAAAAATTTTACCACCTACTCGTCAGATAAAGGACTAACACCTAGAATATATAAAGAACTCCAAAAAATCAGACTCCCCCCCAATTTAAAGACCAAATCCAAAAATGGGCATCTAAAATGAAATGACACTTCTCAGATGAAGAAGTACAAACAGCAGATAAATATGTGAAAAAATGCTCAGCATCACTGGTCATCTGAGAAAGGCAATCTCAGTAAAACACTAAGATTCCATCTTATCCTAGAAAGAATGGCTTTCACCAAGAAATCAACCAATAACAAATGTTGGCAAGCTTGTGGGGGAAACAGAATCCTTCTTCATTGCTGGTTGGAGTGTAAATTGGTATAACCACCATGGAAATCAGTATGGACATTCCTCAAAAAACTAACACTAGAGGTTCCATTTGACCCAGCTGTTCCCCTTCTAGGTATCCTTCTGAAAGAGTTAAAAGCATCATACTACAGTGATATTTGCATATTCATGTTTATAGCAGCACAGTTTATCATAGTTAAATCTTGGAAACAGCCCAGATGTCCAAAAAATAAGCATGGATTTAAAAAAATGTGGCATTTATATGTAATGGAGTACCACTCTGCCATAAAGAAGGATAAACGAATCATGTGTAGAAAAATGGATCCACCTTTGAGACCTTAAGTGAAATAAATCAGATGCACAAATTTAAATATTGCATTGCTTCTCCTGTGTGAGAAACCCAAAGATTAAGTGAGGAGCATAATGGCGGATAGATCTTGGAAAGTAGGAAGAGCATGTTCAAATGGAGGGGGGACAAGTGGGAGTGGTGGGTAGGGAAGGAAAGGAAAAGGAAAAAAAGAACAGGGGAAAAAATGGAAACGGGGCTTTTGTAGATAGAGAGGGGAGGAAGAGTTGAAAGAAGGGGAAGAGAATGGGAAAGAAAAGCAAGAATTTAGCTATAAAATGATGTTCCATAGAAGTGGAATCTGAAAGCAAGGAGTAGCAGCTTATATCTGACAAAGGAGAATTCAAGCTAAAATTCATCAGAAGAGGCAAAGAAAGTCATTACACATTGGCAAAGGGAACAAGCCCCAGAGAAAATATAACAAATGTAAATACTATACATGGGTACCAAACATCAGTGACATGAAATTTCATGAAATAAACACTACTTGATATAAAGGAACAGTCAGGCCCCAGTAAATAGGTCAGGACCTATAAACAGGCAACTCATCAATAAACAGGACATGGGCAAGGTGATAGTTAACTGATTGTGTCAACTTGAGCAAGAAACCTAAACGGGATTAGCATAGCTCTGGATGTGGCTGAAGGGATTTACTAAAGACAGAAGACCCATTCTGGTTGTGAGTGGCACCAATAGACTTGTTGCCTGAATCAAATAAAAGGGAAACAAAGAAGGAAGTCTTGCTTCTGCTTCTTAGGAGCACCAGTCTTCACCTTCATCTCGGATGTCATCTCTTGGCTTCTAGCAGAGATTCTTCAAACTTCCATTGCAGACCCTTCGGCCTTCTGGTATGGACTCGCTAGGGCCACTAAAGGGAGCTACAGGCCTTTGATCATTTATTGGGTCCTTCGGATCTCCAGCATGCCGACAGCCCTTTTGTACTCTTCCACACTTGACTGTAAGTGTGGTCATTATAAGCCTACGTTGTAAATCCTTATGTATTTATATATCTTGCACTATATCTGTTTCTCTAGTGAGCACTGACTGATACAAGGGGGAAACAAACAATGAAACATTACAGTTGAACTACACCACAAATCAAATGGATTTAACAGACATCTACAGAATATGCCAACCGACAACTGCACAACACACATTCTTTTCAGTATCTCATGTAACATGCTTCAAAACAGATCACAGGTCACAATTCTTAACAAATACAAAAAACTGAAGTAACTTCTTCTATCTTACCAGATTGTGATGGAATAAAACTAGAAGTCAAAGGCAAGAGAACTAAACAAACTATACAAATACATGGAGATTGACACTTTTGAACACTCAGCAAGTCACTGAAGGGGAATATTTAAAAATTCCTAGAATCAAATTAAAATGAAAACACAACATACCAGAATCTATTGTATACAAAGACAGTTCTAAGAAGTTTATAGCTATAAGTGCCTACATTAAAAAAAAAAAAAATCAGAACTCTCAAATAACCTAACAACACATCTCAAAAGCTTAGACAAGAAAAAAAGGTTAGACAAACAGAAACAGCCAGCCAAGGTGGCACACCTGTAATGCCAGCACTTTGGAGGCTGAGGCAGGGGGATCACTCACTGCTAGAGGCCAATCTGGGCTATATAGTGAATTCAAGGCCAGCCTGAACTATTGTACATAGTGAGACCCTATCTCAAAAAACAAAACAGACAAAAACAAACCAAACCCTTTAGAAGGAATAAAAAAATAAAGATAAGAGCTCAAATTAATGAAACAGACTACAGAATACAAAAGATAATGAAGTGAAGAATTGTTTCCTTGAAAAGATTATCAAGATTTGTTAAACCCTTGGCTAAACTACCCAAACGAAAGAGAAAAGACCCAAATTAATAAAATGAGACAAAAAAGGGATTACAACTGACACCACTAAAATCCGGAGGATCGTCAGAGACTGTTCTGAAAATCTTTCTCTCAGTAAGTTCAAGAAAAGGATAAACTTCCAGGCACATATGACCTACCAAAACTGAACCAAAAGAATATAAAAAACCTAAACAGATCAACAGAAAGCAATGAAATCAAAGCTATGGTAGTAAAGTCCCCTAACAAAGAAAAGTCCAGGACCAGAGAGATTCACTGCTGAATGTCACAAAACCTTCAAAGAATATCAATATTTCTTGAACTAGTCCATGAAACAAGGAAGGAATACTGATTCCATGAGTCCAATATCACCCTAGTGTTGAAACCAGATAAAGACACAACAGAAAAAGAAAACTGCAAACCAATATCCTGGTGAATATTGTATAGTCAGCTTTCCTACTGCTGGAGACAATACCCAACACTTAGAACTTGCGCGAGGAGGGGTATCATTTGGCTCACAGTTTTGGGTGAGCTGGCTCTCAGGCAGGAATGGCATCACGGAAGAGCATGGAGGAGAAAAGCTGTTTAGCCCATCACAGCCAGGAAGCAGAGCCATGGGAGTGCCAGAGAGGAAGAGGTGAGGGACCAGACATAGACACCAAAATCATACCTCCACGACACTTCCAATACACCCAGAAGTGTGTTCCACCAGTCCCCCAGGAGCTGATCCCAAAGTTGATCCACTTTGACACTTGCCTTGAAGACCACAAACACAGATGCAAAAATCTTTACTAAAGTACTTGGAAGCCAAACTCAAGAACAAATTAAAAAGAGCAAAGCAGTTTCATCCCAAGAATATAGAGATAGTTCTACAAACACAAATCAATAATCCTCACACAATACATAAACAGAATGAAGGTTAAGAATTGCAGGATTATCTCAACAGATGCAGAAAAAGCCTTTGAGAAAAGTCAACATCCCTTCATGGAAAAAACCTGAAGAAAACAGGTATAGAAAAATCATACTTCAACGATCAAGGCTATGTATGACAGTATTTCCTCTAAAATCAGGAAAAAATATGGATCTCCATTCCCAACACTCCTATTCAATATAATACTTGAAATACTAGGTAGAGAAATTAGGCAAGGGAAAGATAAAAGAAATACGAATAGGTAAGTCAAATTACCCTTAGATGCAGATGGTATGATCATGCACCTAAAAGACCCTAAATATTCCACCAAAAAACTTTCTAGATCTGATAAACAAATTCGACAAAGGAACAGGACACAAATATCAATAGATTTTCTATACACCAATTTAAAAAACTCTGGGAAAGTAATCAGGAAAACAATTTCAGTCACAATAACTTAAACAAACAAACCAACCCTAGGAATCAAACCTAACCAAGGAGGTTAAAGACCGCTATAATGAAAATTACTGAACGCTGAAGAAAGAAACTAAGGAAGACACTATAAGATGGAAGACCTCCCATGTTAGTTAAAATGGCCATGTTATCAAAAGCAATCTATAGAGTCAATGCAATCCTCATCAAAATACCAATGACATTCTTCATAGGACTAAATAACACAATCCTAAAATTCATACAGAAACACAAAAGACCTAGAGTAGACAAAAGTATCCTAAGGAAGAAGAACAATGCTGGAAGTAGCACAACACTTGATTTCAAAATGCACTACAGAGCCATAGTAACAAACACATCATGGTAATGGCATAAAAATAGACACAAAGATGAAATATAATACAGGTCACAGAAATAAATCTGCACAGCTACAACCACCTGATTTTGACAAAAGAATCAAAGACATTAAGTTGGAGAAGATGGCCTCTTTACCAAACGATGCTGGAAAAATTGGTTATCCACTACATAGAAAACTGACACTACATCCCTATCACTATCAACTCAAAATGGATCAAAGACCTAAATAGAAAACATGAAATTCTGAAATTTCAAAAGAAAACACAGGGGTCACATTTCAACATATGGGACAGGCAATCCCTTCCTGAATGTGACTCCAATAGCTCAGAAAATAATACCCAAAACTGACAAATGGGATTGCATCAAATTAAAAAGATTGCAAAGAAAACAACACCATGAAGCAACAGCCTACACAATGGAAGGAAATATTTGTCAGCTACTCTTCTGACAAAGAATATTCAAAATATATAAAGAACTGAAAGCTGGGCGTGGAGGCACATACAATCAGGAGGCTAAGGCTTGAGAATCATGAGTTCAATGACAGGCGGGCAACTTAGTGAGACCCTACCTCAACAAATAAAAACAAACAAACAAAAAACAATAGCCAAGTGTGGCAGTGCACCCGAGTAATCCCAGCTTTCAGGAGGCTGAGGCAGGAGAGTCATTGTGAGTCTGAGACCAACCTGGGCTATACAGTGACAGCTTAAGCCTAGTCTGAACTACATAGGGAGACCCTGTCTCAGAAACAAACAAACAAAACTCCAAAAATGAAACAATCCAATCAAAAATAGGCAAATGAATTGAATACTTCTCAAAAAAATACAAATAATCAATAATTGAATGAAAAAATGATTCCATCTCACACCAGTCAGAAGAGATATCATCAATTAAAAAAAAACAAACATTAAATGCTGGTGAGGATTGCAGGCAGGGGAGGTTGGACCCCCTGTGTACTTCTGGTGAGAATGTAAATTGGTACAACTATGATGGAAATCAATATGGAGGTTCCTCAAAAAATTAAAAACAGAACTACTATATGATCTACTCCTTCGTATATAACTGGTAAAGTTAAAGTCAGTACTCTACGGAAATACCTTCATACATGTTTATTGTGGCACAATTCACAAGATATGGAATCAGTCTAGGTGCTCATCAACAAAAGAACAGATAAAGAAAATGCATTATATATACACAATAGTGTATTATGCAGCCATTAAGAACAAAATCAAGTCATTTGCAAGAAAAACGGACAGAACTGAAGATCATCCTATTAAGGAAAATAAACCAAACTCAAAAAGACAAGTATCACAAGTTTTCCCTACTATGTGGAAATGGCGGCGGGGGGGGGGGGGTGACATGAAACTACAAGGCAGACTATGAGACAAGAGGAAAGGGATGAGAGAGAGTGGTAAAGGCAGTAAGGAAGGATAATGAGTGGATGTATACAACCAAAATATATGCTTGTATAAAAACACAACAATAAAACTCAGTGTTATTTAAAATTAATATGTACTATTGGGAGAAAGAGCCAACAAAAATCCACATTTCTCATAAATCTGTTGAGTTAAAACTTCTCATTGGAGAGGTCATCCTGGTCTTATTCCAAACACTTAGAATTCATAAGAAAACACTTAGTCTTCAATAAACAGTAGCTCTTATAGATCACAATGCTTGTCAATTACATCCCAGTTCAGGAGGCTGAGCAGGTCGATTACAAGTTCAAGGCTAACCCGCCGCCCCCCCCCGGGATAGACAGCTCCGGACTCCATCTTCGGAGAGCGAGGCTTGAGCTTGCAGATCAGGCGCTCCCGGCGCGGATCTGCGTTGGCTCCGCCCCCTCCCGGGAAAGACAGCTCCGGGCTCCATCTTCGGAGCGAGGCTTGAGCTTGCAGGTCAGGCGCTCCCGGCGCGGATCTGCGTTGGCTCCGCCCCCTCCCGGGA